>QGEC01000331.1:0-11708 GCA_004367155.1 Fusarium clavum
CTAGCAACAAAAGGACAAGCAGAAGACGTATTCAAAGGACTAGGACTTTGCAACCGGCCCCAACTCAGTGCTTCTGTCAGCGGCGGCACGTATACGTCGACAAGATCTTTTGTTCCGCAGTCAAGTGGTGGATAGGATAGTCAAGGGACGCGTATTGATATCGCGCTCAGTTTTGTAACCTCTGGAAGAAGATACGTGCTTAGATGATAGTGGTACGATAGCGATTAGAGAAGAATTGTTACTTCTCTAACTTTTTACTGCCTGATTTCTGCCTCTATGTAACTCTGTCTAACTCCTCTGTCGTCTCATCAGGGTGCCAGAAGATGGCCTTTGAGGAAGAGACAAATGTCTGGTTGTAAAAAAGGAGAAATGGAGAAGAAAACCCATCACCAACCACTATCTACCAAAGGCTCTACAACTAGCTGAGCTCCTATATCCTTTTGTTATTCTCGCAACTGGAACCTAGGACTTATTAGTTTCATCTGGCGCCGTATATATGTGAGGTTGCTTACGGATTCCGGTTTGAGAGTGTCTTTTGAGCGTTCAAGGTGGTAACTGTAGGGGTGTGCCCCAGATGGAGGGCTATCGTGTATGATCTGGAAGGAAGATGTTGTTAGCCGCCTTCCACAAAAGATAACCTTACCGCTATCAACCAGTTTGTAGAGTTCCTGCCCTCCTCCCTCTGGCTACTCAGCATGTATAACAGCTCAGAAGTATGGTACTAAATTGGAATGGTTGGCGTGCTTCGGAGTGAGTCAACTGGCCGATTCAGTAATAGATGTCTATTAAAGAAAGTTTTTCAGAAAGTAACCAGCAATTCGGATACGGTTTGGACCCAATTAACCCCCTGAGTATTTCGCAGGTATTCCCAAGAAGAATTCTTTTATTAGTCAAAGTTCCTATTATTTGTTCAGTATTACCCCGAAAGCTGATTACCCTGCAAAGACGTGAGGTTTTAGCGCAACATTTACTCTAAGTCATAGTTTATGTTGGTAAAAGAAGCATAAACTGACAGGTAGAGTTCATTGCGGCGGCTTTGTAACTCAAAGATCAAGTCAGAGTACTCCTCGTTAGGATGGGATCGCATTTCACAACATAGGCCGCCGTACGGGCTTGCACAAGAAATACTGTGGGAATTGCAATGAATCTCATGGGCTCTTTTATTCGATTCTCGTGGTATTCTATACTATTCCCTGTGAGTTCAGTCAGCACGCATCCTTGATGAGGATGAAAGGAAAGAAAGGCGCACCTAACCCGGCCCAGCTTCCAGACGGATACCGCTCTCAGGACTATACAATCCCCTCAACCCGTTTAGGAGGGATTCACTACCAGCGATAGCATAGTTGAAAGAACTGGTTCGATCAACTATGCTATCGCTGAAATCAAAGAAACGTGCATCGTGTCGTCGTTCAGGGGGGTAACTGCGATTATCAAAGTCAGTTCCGCCGTTGACATTTGAGTTTTAGGAATGAGTCAGCACACTCACCAGTGACTCTATGAGAGGTAGACCGACAGAAGGACATCTTTAGATGTCATCTTCATCCTCTTCTTCGACATCAGAGAGACGTGGAACCTGCCAATGATGTCGGCGGTGGTCATCGTCATCCAGCACGAGCACCGCGAGGAGGAACAAAAAGAAGAAAAACACAAGGGTAGCTCCATCAGAGTCGAGGCCTTCCATCTTGGTGATATATCGATCGATGGACGTAGTGGAAAGATAGAAAGTTTGTTTTTACTTGTGATGGCAAAGTTCTGTTGGAGTGTCTGAGTGGTTAGAGGTACCAAGGATAGCTGACAGGGTTGAATTGGTGGGCAGCACTAACACTCGGTACTGCATTTTGAAACCCACTTTGGTATATGCTCAGCCCAGCTCACTCCCATTCTAATTCTAGGCTGCTCCCACTGAGTCACTGACCTTTCTCCTCGCTCTGACAACAACAGTAAATCACCAACATGCGCTTCTGGTAAGTTACTTCTCAACTTTGATCTCTCGATTCTTTCGACACATTCTTTTCCTTTCATCATTCCCATCTTCTCTAACTGACCATCTTACAAGACAGTTGCTTGTCTTCTCCAAACCACTGGCCTGTTTCTCCTTCAAACATCGCGTTGGAACAAGCAACTCTACTTCTTCCTTCATTACCAACGCAAGTTCCTTGGTAAGCTAGTCTCGACTTTTATTCCTCGATCTCTCCACACATTGCTTCCATTTCATTATTCCCGTCTCCACACACTAACCACCTTACAAGACAGTTACCTCTCATCTCGGATCCACCACCCTGCTTCTGCCTCCTTCAAACATCGCGTCAGAGCAAACAACTCCACACTCTCTTCTTCCTTCACCAACACATACTCTTTGGTAAGTTACTTCTCAACCTTGACCTTTCGGTCTTGTACATATTTTCTTCACTCAGTCATTCCTATGTCCAGCCACTAACCATCCTACAAGCAGTTGCTTGTTTCTCCGATCCGCTGTCCTGCTTCTCTCCCCTTCAAACATTGCGCCGGAGTGAGCAACTCCTCACTTTTTCTTCCTTCATCAACACACTGTCCTTGGTAAGTTATTTCTTAACCCTGATCTTTCTGTCCTGTCAATATTCCCTCCCTTTCATTATTCCCATTTCACATACTGACCATCCGATAAGATAGCTACTTATCTTCACTGATTCACTGCCCTGTTTCCACCTCCTATATATATCGCGTCGGGGCAAGCAACTCCACATTCTTTTCTCCCTTCAACATCTGCAGGGCTCCAACTTGGTCACAAACATACATCGCATTTCTCTTTTGATTCCTCATAACACAAGTTTGTTCTCTTGCTTCTCTTTCTTCCCTATCGCAAACACGCGCATCTTTTCCTTATCGTCACCATGGGAGGCAAAGCATTTGCTCGTTTGGATCCTCCTCTGGAGACTCCTCGCATGCCCAAGGAGACTTATCTTGTAGTCAAGAACCAACTCATTCGCACTCTTGCCCCAGCTTTCAGTTGGATCGACACGCCTATCGAAGGTCCTGGAAAGAAGGACTATGGCGACATCGACCTCATCGTCTCTGGCCTTGTCGGCTCCGACATGCGCAAGGAAAGCATTCTCACTCTCGTCAACCAACTTCTTGGAGCCCATGCTCAAATCACCGAGCCAGGAAGCGCCGTCGCTGCTCATTTTGCTATCCCTTGGCCTGAGGAACTCCCTTACCCTGAGGACTACGGCACACTTCCAACCGACGATTCTCACGAGCTCAACCAATCTACTACAACTCTTGGAGCCACCTCGCCAGACTTCACCTCTTCTTCTGATGTGTCACGACCTCAGTCTGGTGCGCATGGAACACCCGATTCCAACGCCGAGCCACTTACGCTCAAAGAACTCCGAGAAAAGGGAAGCACTATCGTAAGTGAACTCTATTGATTTTATTTGCACATAGCATTGAAGAAAATAACTAACAATCACTCTCAGTTTCCTCTTGCTGCAGCCCGTCAAACCGCCCTTGTCCTTGCTCTGAATGAAGGCAACTCTGGTGGAGGTCAAAGCTCGCAAGCAAACTTCTCCCCTAGCCCAGACTCTGGAACCTTCCCGTCCACACCTACATCTAGCAGCAAGAAGAACTCCACCTGGTCCTCCAAAAGCAAGCCCAAGACACGCCTTCCGCGATCTCGTAAGTATCCAGTGTCTCACATTGTTCATAATTTACCATGACTAACTATCTGGCTAGCCTCCTTTTCTTCTCTGTCGCACCTTATTAGCAAGCTCGGTCACCCTGGCCGGAACGCTGCAGATGGCACTGGCGACAAAAGCAAGACGGTAAAGCTATTACGGACCTACAATAAGCTTGTTATAGGCTAACTCCAATTGCAGGAGAAAACTGGATCTGCAATGCCAGACTCTATTTCAGACCCACCGTCCGGTCCCTATATCCAGGTTGACGTCCACTTCTGTTTCGACGTTAAGGAGGCTAAGTACCTTCGATTTCATCAAGCTCATGGCGATATGTGGCAACTCCTTGGATCCATCATCAAGCCTTTCGGACTTACTGTCGACAACAAAGGGTTGTGGATTCGAATTCCCGAGGTTGAAATTGTCGACAGGAAGAGGGCCAAGATTCTTCTAACTTCCGTCCCGAACCAAATCCTGGACTTTATCGGCGTGCCAGTTCCTGAGTACTGGAGACCCTTCGCAGATGTCGAATCGATGTTCCAATACGTGGCCAAGTGCAACATGTTCTGGGTGGATCCCGACTATGCAATCGAACAAGACCTAGCCGCTGCTAAATCCAACGATCGACAGCGCATCTCCCACCGACCCGTATACCGACAATGGATCAACGAATTCAAGCCCCGCTGCCGTGAACAAGGTCTCTACTCAAAGGTCCCCACCACCCGTGAGGAAGTTAGAAACAAAGCCTTTGAGACTTTCAAGATCGAAACCGAGTACCACGAGCGACTCCGCGGGTTTGTTTTCGAGACGCAGAAGACCGACATCATCAAGGAGATCAAGGCCATTTTCCCCGCCGTCGCACAGCCAACCAACCAGAAGGCTGTCCAGCTGCGCTCCCTTCACATCAAGGCCATGAGGGAGATCATCATCGAGCAGGTTGACGAGTGGCGCTACAACATCGTAGCGCCGAACGGGCTCCGGCAACCAAACGGCCTGTTCAACATGGACCGGGTCCGCTCTTATGCCCGGTCCATCGCGGACGAGGTCGCCGCCGCCGTTGCGGCAGGCCCTTCCCGTAGTGGGCCCTCGGTCCGGGTCCCGTCTGCTCCCCGGGCTCGGCGCCGGTCCTTCGGGGGACCCGCCAGCAACAGCCGATCGGCATCGGGATAGAGTCCCGTGCTCTGGAATATCCCGGAGGCCGGAGGGCGGAACCGGTCTGCGGACTTTTAATTTTTTTTCTGTTTTTAGGGTTGACATCTGGTGCCCAGAGGGGGGCTTTATAAGAAGTAGTTAATGAATGCAAATATTTTGATAAACCATGTGATACTAAACCGTTGAATGGAGTGATTTCAACCATAACTTGTCAAGATACGGGGTCCTGTATTGTTGCACTTGAAGAATACCTCGCGCTGTGGGATTAGTTTTGTGATCTTTTAATTGACGAGGTTGACAGGTGCGTATTGGAAAACAATTATTCTTTGTTTATTTGTCTTATTTCTTCTGGATCTCACAACAGGCTCGGAGCTGTTTAAGCAGATGCGTACTCGCTGCAGCAAGGTATCGAGGGTGTCGGCCTCGATCGCTTTACTCAGGCCATTATCGACCGTGGGACACCTTCTTACCACTGCAAGCAAGAGCATGCTATCGATTCTGCTTCAAGGGCTGCTTGTCTTGCTTGGTAGTTTGATCTTCGATGGCGTTCAAGTGCTTCGTGTCCATGGTCTCAGTTGTCGCTGAGGAGAGATGCTTCGACGCCAGGGGGTATTTCGCCGTGGTTGGACCATATTCGTAGAACAGAAACTCTGGTGAAATATAAATAATATTGGATGAGCCGACTAGGCTCTCCTGATTGAGAATGCTGGTAGTGTTGCGCGTCTGAGCATACTGACGATGATGTGTGGACTGTGTTTGCGATCAGGATTCGTTGATCCCTACTGTGAATGAACGGAACAGGCCATTCGACATGCAAAGCAGCTACTGTATAGGTAGATAATTAATCAGGTAACATTCACAGCTCAGGTTAATGAGTGAGATGCGTCCAGAAGGAACCTCTGGAGCCAAATTTAGATTAAATGGGGATATAGTACTTTTTGTAGCCATGCCCCTTTGATCCTCCAAGTCCTCTAGCTCCAAATTGTCTCGTCGGAGGATCCACCATGCTGTCTGTACCCTGGGCTAGACGTGAAAGATAACAGCAGGTAGCCTTGCCAGCCCGGTAGGCTTAATTCCTGGCGAGATAAACTTCAATGGCGAAGATCTGTTGCAGTACTGAGCTTCGGCTCGTGCCGCCGTGAGCAGACCTCTTCTCAACGCTCCTCTCAAAGTCGAAGACGTTAGCAATATCAGCCTCAAACTGAGGTGAAATCTGCTTAAGATCTGGCAGCTCTAGTTCGGCAATAGAGACACCCTTCTCCTCTGCATTTCGGACAACGGCGCCAACGATATGGTGCCTCTGACGGAAGGGCACGCCTTTTAGGACGAGATAGTCAGCAACGTCGGTGGCGAGCATATCGGCCGTTAGGGCTGCCTTCATCTTCTCGGAGTCAATCTGCAGAGTACTCAGGACGCCGGTAGAAATACGCAGGCAGTGTGAAACCGTTTTGACGCAGTCGAGAAGAGGTTCTAGTGATTCTTGGAGGTCCTTATTGTACGAGGTCGGAAGGCTCTTGAGGGTGGAAAGGAAGCCCGACGCCTGCCAAAGGTTAGTTAGCTCGTTTTCATATCTACGAGTCGGAGGCGAAAAGGAACAGACCTGTCCCATGACCCTTCCAGCCTTCCCTCGGATCAGCTCGAGGCTATCGGGGTTCTTCTTCTGTGGCATCAAGCTACTTCCAGTGCTGTAGGCGTCGGCAACCCGGACGAATCCAAATTCTGCTGTCGAGTAGATAATCAGGTCTTCTCTAAGGCGGCTAAGATGCACCATCAGCAGGCTCGACCACTGCAGGATCTCTGCCACGAAGTCACGGTCAGCGACCGCCGCTCAGGAATTCGGATGGGTGGAGGAGAAGTTTAGGTCTTTGGTGAGAAAGGCACGGTCGATGCCAAAGGGATTCCCTGCTAGGGCGCCAACACCAAGGGGGCAGCAGTTAGTGCGGTCGCGGATGCCTCCAAGCCGTACCAGGTCGTTCATAAGATAGGTAGCGTGGGAGAGTAACCATTGTGAGAAGCGGACCGGCTGCGCGCGTTGGAAGTGGGTGTATCCGGGCATCAGTACATCGACCTCTGCTTTGGCGCGGGTAGCGCAAACGGCCAGGGCGGCGCGCAGTTGTTCGGATAGGTCATCGAGCTGGGATCGCGCCCAAATGCGTATGTCGGTAGCGATCTGCTCGTTGCGGGAGCGACCTGTGTGAAGCTTGCCAGCGATGGCCGGCCCGATAAGCTCAGCTAGACGACGCTCGTTGGCCGTGTGAATGTCCTCATCAACAGCAGGATGAATGACAAATTTCCCATCAGACCATTCCTTCTCGACAGCCTTAAGGCCTGCGGTGATCTCGCCGAGCTCCTTCTCGGTGAGGAGGTTGAGCTGCTGCAAAGCCCTAGCAAAGGTGATGGAGCCCCGAATATCAGCCTCGTACAGTACCTTGTCAACGGGGAGCGACTCGTTGAAGACGACCATGAGGTCGTTCATGTTTTCTGGAAAGTAGCATGGTCAGTATGCGGGAATCGTGCGGCGATCGATCTGCGACGTCGCCGTGCCGGACTGGACAAGGCATTACTGACCGGTGAAGCGACCACCCCAGAGGAGTGTTGACGAGTTGGACGTCATGGTGAATTTGGTGGATGCTGGCAAGGTCGTATAGGTAGCTCAGCAGTCAATCTAATCCCTATCGATGTTCGGAATCACTCGGTTGGGGTTCTCCTTTCGACGACAGTTGGCATTATGGTTGACGGCCAAGCTGTGATAGTTAGTGGTGTGCAGCGAAGGGTAGAAACTGGGGTCGATTAACTGACTCTTGTTGTGTCGGGAAGGTTGGAGGCTGGAGATTGAAGGAGGGAGAAGTTGCCTTGCGTATAGCTTGGTAGCTGTGGTAAAATACGTGTTCATCATTATTAGACTTCAGTGGCTGATGCGATGTGTGTACCTGACTTATTGAGGGTTGACTTTACCGGAAGAGGTTACTCATTGATAATAACATTGAAGAAGGGTTTAACCTTGAGCTTACAGTGTAACACGTGAACCACATGTTGGACTTTCTCGACCTTAGCTAGATGCCGTTGTGTTCTCATCTGTCGCTCAAGGAAGAGATCCGTAGCGGTTTCGAATTGTCACCTGAGCAATGGGCTATCAACAAGGACAATACCAACGCCGCATGTCAGAGGTTTCTGGCTAGACAACGCGCTGTAGATGAAGAGGCTTTCAGGGCCAAGAACGCCTCAGACCAACAGTCGGGGAAAGCGACGAATCTGGAAAAGTCTCGACAAAGAACTCCGTGCTCGTAGCCATACAGGCATGAAATATAATGGTGAAAGGCCTCAATAAGCGATAATCTAGCGCGAAGGCGGGCAACTAGACCGTCCGGGGGGATCAATGTCCAACAGAAGACGCCGAAACCATCTGCGGACATTGGGGTCCAGCAAAAGACGCCAGAACGCGCAAGTATCCAGCCGTTCTCTAATGTCTGTCTGATGAAGCGTGACATAGAGAGGCTACTAGGAGAATTTGTATGGTACTTAGTAAGGCGTGAGTATCGGCATTGGTACCAGAGCCGATGTATATCTTTGGCTTTTCTCCTGATTTGGCGAACCATAAGCAGTATATCGCCCAGGCCTTTTCAAATGGGGTAGGAAGGGATATAAAGAAGGATTCAGAAGGCGGATAGTGGTTGCTAATGGCTTCCTTGAAAACTGGATTAATGAACCAGGGGGGAGCCTCAGCGCACGCCAGGTTCAGCACCTATTGGTCGATGGCGGTAAGAGTCTTGTTCTCCATCTTTTTGGATTCCTCGACGCAAAAGACTGGCGGCGACGGTGGATGCGACAAGATTTGCGAGACAGTCGACAAAGGAGGGGTAGGGTGCCCGCTTCGACAATATCAAGACAGGTTCGGGGATATTATCAATCACATAGATATCGACAGATACACCATCTCTATCCTAAGTCTTTAAAACTGTTAAATACAAACAATACTTAGAAATTGTGGGACTAAATCCTACTGACCAGATATCTGTCAGGGTTTCGAAGTATATCCCATGATTGTGTGTATCAGAGATTTGCAGGGCTCGTGTTCGAGTTTGGTCATCGTTTGCCCTGATCATTGTTGCTCTATCTGGGCAATCCTCAGAACGACCCTCAAACGAGGGTGAGTCCCACTGATGAGCCAGATGGCGAATTGCAGATCGAAGAATGAGGTCCGAGTAATGTGGTGTGGGAGTTCGATCCGTTGGAACGAAACAAGAAAGTTGAAAGGGATCAGAACGGAATCCCATGCTAAATTGATTGTTTCGATGTAGCAGACGTGGAGAAAGGGTCTCCCGGTCACGTTAATTTCCGGCCCGTTTGTGCGTTTTCTTCCCTTCCATTCACTTCCAAACTTGCTAGTTCGTACTCATTTCTTCCCACCAAATACCCTCGACTGTTTTTACTTGGGCCCTAACTTTTTTCTTCCTCCACTCTTCCCTTCTTGCCTCTCTTGCTTCCCGTCCTTCTTTCGATCCTTGATACTGGTAAGCTTTACTATCCACAGTCTCTTCAAGCCCGCCACGTTTCCTCGTGGTCTATCCAGATCACATCGCCATTTCTGTTCTTTCCTTTGATTCTCTTCTCCGTTCTCTGGCCAGAGACAACAGCTCGGTGCCGTCAACTTCATCTTTGCCTTTTTGAAACTCATTTCGTCAACAGCTTCTCCCTTTTTCATCAGCAGCATCGAAGCTCTTTGGCGGAAACACTAACCCTTGAACTTAAATCAGCTATCTCTTCACGAATGGCTCGCCCATCATTAAAGAGCCTCCACGTTGCCCACCTTCACCCACTGAGAGCGTCATGACAAACTAGGAGTTAGTCGAGTCCTCCCAGTGTCTGGAGAATGAACCCGTCGAGGTCCAGCTACAAAAAGGAGAAGCACTGAACATCCCAAGGAACAGTCCAACGAGAAACCCAAGTTCGCAGCCGTCGAGATGCCTCGACGAACGGTCTCGGAATTCTTCCACAATGTGAAGGACCAGTTCCGGTTCCCCCGTCGTCGAAAGCCTCAACAACCACGCCCTCGACGATATTCTGACATTGCAGCCGCTCAGCGTCGGTCCGCAGGCCACCACTAGCAGTGAGCATCCAACCGAGTCTCTCGTATCCTTCGGGCAGATGATGCGGGAGACCCGTGTGGCCCCTAGTCCTCTAACTGTTGCGGGCTGTTCGTCTGGCCAGGCCTTGGTTAATCCCCCACTTATCGACTCAACTATCCGCCGACGTTCTCTCGGCGAGAGAGCCGTCATTCAGATCGTCAGCTGTGCTACTTCTCAGCCTGACGCTCCAACTGGAGAAGATGTTGAGCCAGACTCGTACCTCCCTGGTGCTGTACAGGGCGCTGTAAGTCTCAAGATCTCATCCGTCATCAACTTTACTCCCTTGAATATTCTTGCTAACAGCATACATAGGAAGCTTATCCCCAGAATTTCACTCAGGGGCGCTTCCTGAACGGCGATTTGTTCGTAGTGTAAGTGCATCATAGTCCAACTCTTATGGTCCTATGCTAAACAGAACTTCCATACAGGCCTTCTCACCTTCATCGGGTTAGAACCCAGGGGCATGAATTCATGATCCCCCGTAACATATTTGTTGGTCAGCCAGGCTAGGGGTTCCTGCTGCATTCAAACATCCCGGATATCCAGGCTGATGTCTTGACTCTTCTCCTTGAGATCCATCTGACTCCCAGTGGTCTCGTCGGTCACGAGGATGGAATGAACCTCCTCCTCCTCCTCACTACACTGTCCTTCGCTTATGAACACGGCATGATGAACGAGATTGAAAAGATCAAGAGCACTATCAACCGCTATATCGTCCTTCGAATGTTCTACCACAACCCTCACCACAGCTCTTTCTCTCTTCGTAAAGCCCCCGGAGCCTACTCCAAGTTCCGCTCCGAAGGAATATACCGCGCTTGGGTCCTTGTGGGTAGCAATGAGCGACTTCGAGACTTCCTTTCCCAGAATGTTCTCGTAGAGATGTACATCTGCATGGTCCAGGAGAAGTGGTGGAGCGATCTGACTCGTAACTACAGCCAGGAGTTCACCGCCCACCTTCTTCGCAAATACAAAGAGGTTGAGAACGATGTCATGGGCAAGTTCGAAGACACTTGCAAGAAGTTTTTTGATCTCACGGCTTTCGGAATGCATCCCTGGATGCGAGAGGCTCTGGACTCCTCCGATTCTGAAGCGGCCAGCCAACACCCTAGCCCGGGGACAGTTGCCGGCCCTTCGCGACTCCCTGTGGACGACTACCCGTTCTTACAGCCTCCTGTTGATTTCTCCAACAACTCTGTCAGCACTGGACATCGTCGTCGCCACGTTTGCCGAAAGACCTCCGTCATGCAACTTTCTCACCAGCCTATCGATTTGATCGATCCGACTGAATAGTTCGTCCATTCTGATCCCTGCTCACCGAGACTATGAGTAGAATGCCCTGAGAGGTTGGGTAGAGGGACATCTGTCTTAGGTTGTTCCAGGGCTACAAATCCAGCTTCGGAGTGATAGATGCTTGATTCTAAGGCGGAATATGATAGAGGTCGTTGAGAACAGATGATATTTGGGGTTTGCTGGTGACACATCTGGAGATACGATGCCCGGCAACGGTTGAGAAGATGCCAGGGACAAGGATAAAGGGATTATAATGGTTCTTTTCAGGATGATAGGATGGCGTCAAGACCTAAAGATTGGAAACGATTACGATAGCGAACCTTAGCCCTGTCCGTAATTCAGAAGATTCTCCCGACATTGCTGCTGTGCCACTGACGCCATCGTCTGCACGGCATACAGCTACAGGCCCAAGCCGGGACTGTAGTATTAGCAAAGTTTCGCCAATCGTAGAAGAAATTTGGTAACTCTATAACGTGTTTTATAAGCG
>QGEC01000332.1:0-62756 GCA_004367155.1 Fusarium clavum
AAAAAAAAAAAAAAAAGAAAAAAGAATTCGAGAAAGAACAGTTTATTCACTGGGTGACTGCACCTCCCTTCATTCATAAAAAGCCTTTAATGATAAGCTCTTTCTGAACATACGCCATCTCTTGTTCTATTCCGCTGTTGGAGTCAGATATTCTTTCACCGTGTCAAGGGTGATGATATGGATGACCGAGTCGAGAAAGCCAATCAAAGATACCCACTTATTAAAACCCCATACTCGCCAAAGCCCTGTAAGGCTCATAAGGGTCCTTCCTAAAATCGGATAGTAATGCGCTAGGTCGCTACCACCCTTGTTGAGCCTCATCGGCTTCACTTCGTCTTTGGACCACTAACATTGAAATAGTCTTATTTGATCTTGTTTCAAAGCTATTTCAATGTTACACCACAAGACTCATCATCACACTGGGCAGAGTTCGTCCTCCAAGACCAAAAGAAAAGTCTGGTATTGAAGATGGTCACACTGTAGCGGCTAAAAGCACGTGACTCAGCGGGTCATCGCAGGCCGGTGTCGGTCCGCCAAAATTTTCGTGACTCTAACCAGGACCCCGCCATCGCGATAGATAAAGCACCAATTGATCGCACCAGACGCCATTGACTCGTCTCGTTCAAAAGGAAATCAATTCGATTACCATACAAGCACCATATCCAACATGGCCTCAAACAATTCTAGTGCTCCCGCTGAGGGTATGCTTTGGGGTGGTCGCTTTACAGGTATGTAAACACCCCGCCAAAGAAGCTCCCAAACTGACGTCACGAACGATAGGCGGCATCGATCCCCTGATGCACCAGTACAACGCCAGTATTGGTTATGACAAGTTCCTCTACAAGGAGGATATTCTTGGTAGCATTGCCTTTGCTCGCGCCAATGCCAAGTCGGGCATCATCTCTAATGATGAGTTCACCGAGATCGAGCGTGGTCTTCGAGAGGTTATGAAGGAGTGGGAGGCTGGTACTTTTGCTATCATGCCTAATGATGAGGATGTAAGGCACTACCTCCTGATCTACTTGCAATATCTGATTGGATTAGATTCATACCGCGAACGAGCGACGCTTGTCTGAGATCATTGGTAAGGAGATTGGTGGAAAACTTCACACTGGTCGTAGCCGAAACGAGCAGGTTGTTACCGATATGCGAATGTGGTTGCGTGAGCGAATTCGTGAGATCGAGAGCCATCTCGTTGCTTTCCTTCAGGTCATTGCTGCTCGTTCTGAGGCTGAGATGTAAGTTCCACATCACTTATGAGATGAACTTTTTTAATCTTTCTAGCGACCACATCATGCCCGGATACACCCATCTACAACTCGCTATGCCCGTCAAGTTCTCCCAATGGCTCCTTTCATATGGCTTTTCCTTTGCCTCTGATTTGGAACGTCTACGGGAGGTCTTGAAGCGAGTCAACAAGAGGTAAGTACAGCCACAGATAACATTGCATGTCTTGTTAATATGGTAATAGCCCGCTCGGTGCTGGTGCTCTTGCCGGTAATGCCTTTGGTATTGATCGTCAAATGATGGCCAAGGAGCTTGGCTTTGAGGGAATTATGTGGAACAGCATGAACGCTGTCGCTGACCGTGACTTTGTTACTGAGTTCCTCGCTTGGGGTACCATGTTCATGAACCACGTCTCAAGGATGAGTGAGGATCTGATTATCTACTCCACCGCTGAATTCGGCTATGTGCAAGTTTCAGGTCAGTTTTCCGCCACCTTACACTTTGAAATATTGCGAGCCAATACTGACACGAATAACTGTTGCAGATGCCTACTCAACGGGTTCATCATTGATGCCCCAGAAGAAGAACCCCGACGGCCTCGAACTTTTGCGAGGCAAGGCCGGCCGAGCCTTCGGTCACTTCACAACTGTTTGGAGTGCTACCAAGGGCATTCCCAGCACTTACAACAAAGACTTGCAAGAGTCTTGGGAGCCCATGCTGGATCACGTCAAGACCGTCTCCGACAGCGTCCAAATCCTCAACGGTGTTCTCAGCACCCTCAAGCTCCGACCAGAGCGCATGATCGCCTCTCTCAACCCCTTCCTCCTCGCCACCGACATCGCAGACGTCCTCGTGCGACTCGGCGTGCCTTTCCGTGAGACACACCATATTTCAGGACGTGTCGTGGCCAAGAGCGAGGAGCTGGGTATCCCGATGGACCAGTTGAGCACGGAACAGCTGCAGGCTATCGACAGCCGATTCCCGGATACCATCAAGGATGTTTTCAACTATGAGGCTAGTGTTGAGTCGAGGAATGCTCAGGGTGGTACCAGCCGAGCTGGTGTTTTGGAGCAGATTGAGGTTCTTAAGGGCATGTTGAATTAGAAGCGTTTTATAGATCTGCGGTTGCAGTACGGAAAGGTAAAAAAAAAGTTGATTGTATCTTGAGAAGAAATGTTCCTCTTGAAAAGACTGACAGTCGATGCGAATGTTTGCCTTTATGGTTCTCTCCCCTCATCTAACCGTCAAAGCCCTACTCTACCTTACAGATATTTTTGATTTTGAGGGATACAGTGGGCATCTGGGGATAGTCACATTGTACTCAGCGCCGCGACTTGAATTTGATGAATAAACAATGTCAAGCCAGCCTTGAGGTGACTCTGGCTGGAAGTCAGCTAGTTGTGGACTATGATGATTCATCGTACACAGCATTAACATCCTTTGATTCCACTTAATTATTAGTCTGGAAAAGTCGAAAAGACCTACGGGGTATTGATAAGTCCCAACAGTCCCTAGGATCCTGATCCTTTTTGCTTTCAACAGTAAAGTTTGTCATAAAGTCCGTTGGCAGATGACGTTGTAGTGGTGGGCATGGTAAGCAATTATCTGAGTAAGATCCAAACCATCGAATCAGATAACCAAATTTCTGAAATACTTATCAGATTCCATTGAGCCTAATCCTGACCGCAAATCTCACCTAACCCACCTCGCCTCCCACACAGATGTATCTGTGGATCCCCATCAAGCGACGTCAAAATTGACTTTATAAACCACTTAAACCCAACGTCGTATTCCGAATCATAAGCAAGATCTTCGATCTCCTGATAATCCTGTGAACCTCGGCATATCCATATTGTTGGGTTGTTCTACTCCAGATTAACTTTTTGGTGAGGGCGCATCTGTGACCCGATCTAGCAATTACTCCGGAATCCTTGCAAAAAAACATCCGACGGACTTTTCGAACACGCCCCAACATATTTAATAATCTCCTATGCATTAGTATTCAATCGGACAGCCCGGATGATTTTTGAATACTAATCGATCCTTTTTTATTTATAAAGAGTGCTTACTGCCCGTCCACCTCTCAGCTTGATACAAAACACAAATATACACAAAAGAATTTGTGACGAAAAATCAAAATGTCGGCCAAAAAACTTCCTCAACTACCTGGCTTCAAGGCCCTCAACGCCAACATCCTCGTCAGCGAGGACATCGTCGAAGAAACACCCGCCGATCATCCAGCAGCTATTCTCATCTACGGCTGGGGTGACGGTCAAGCTCGCCATGTCGGAAAATACGCAGAAGGCTACCGCGCTCTCTTTCCCCACTCCAAACAAATCATCATTCTGAGTCCCATCTCAGACGCCATGTTCACGGGTCTCGAGACACGAATGCGCGCTATGCAAGTTGTCATCGATAACCTAAACGGTCTTCTCGATGAAAAGACTGCGCCTATTCTTGTGCACAGCATGTCCAACACTGGCGCTATTAGCTATGCTACCACGCTCAAGGCCTTTGCGGATAAGGAGGGTAGAACTATGCCTCATCAGTTACTTGTTTTGGATTCTACGCCTGGAAACCCCTTTTGGTCGTGGGAGAGACTTGGAAAGTGGTCTCATGCCATGGCTATCGGCACTGCAAAGTTCTTTCCCTGGCCTTTTGTCGTTACCAAGGGTATCTGGGGCTTTGTTCTGACACTGGATGTCATTTTCAAAAAGCTGATCGGCAGCGAGCCTTCTGGAGCTTTCGCTCTCCGAACAGTCGACGACACGACCTACGAAACTCTGGACTCTAAGCGTCTGTATCTGTACAGCAAGGAGGATGAGATTATTTCTCATTTGGATATTGAGGGATACATTGCTGAGTCGCAGCAGAGAGGTTATGAGACCAGACAGGAGCTTTTCGACGGAACGAACCATGTTGGACATATGCGTGAGCACCCTGAGAAGTACTGGAAGGCTATTCAGGAGGCTTGGGTGTGGAGTAACGATAACTAAGAAAGGGATTGGTTTTGTACGATTTGTTGTTATGACTAGCGTTTTTATACCACTGGGATAGAGTATGGTACTAGATATTTGAATCTTTCACTATGAACTTGAGATCGGATACAAAGACGTGGACTTGAATTTATCTCGGGGTAGTCATACTCTGAGTCGCGCCGAGATAAGATAGAACGCGAAGCTTCGACGAACTACGTTTGCGAAGCTAAGTATACCACCGTCTTTCGCTGTTTAGGTAGCGGGCTGTGTCTCATGAAACTCGTTTACGACGTTTCTCCTCGCTCTTAGATTTGCATGTCGTCTTGCAACCAGGGCATTCGTAGCCGTTCTCAGTGACCCAGACTCGAACAAGGCAGCGTGGACACCGCCACCAGGTAGTCACACCTGCCGCCATTTCGAAAGATGCCCCACGCTTTGGAACATCTTCGCCATGATATTTGCGAAGATGATCTCGAAAGTGATCTCGCCGGTGGAAGGGCTCATAATAGCGAGTGCAGTCACTATAGTCACATAGGTACACGTCCTTACTTGACTCAGGAGCATGTGAATCCTTATAGTGGCGTTGAAGATCGGCAGCTCGCTTGAATGGGCGAGTAGTTCATCCAGGATGAAGGCAGGAGATTGGCCATCCATCACTAGATCCCTCAGCTGTGGCCTGTACCTCGGGGTTATCCTGTTGGGGAACCACGATATTATGACCAGAGTAGCTCATAGGCGGTTGTAGAGTAGGTGGTAGTGTAGAGCTACCAGGAGGATCGTCCCATGTCGATTGTGGATTGGCTGACATCGGATAACCCGGGTAGTTAGTAGACAGCAGTAAAGGATCTGGCATAGAATGGCCAGGGTCATCCGCAGGCGGTTCTTCGTTTGACTTTTTGTTTGTAGCGCTTTCTGTCTGCGGCCATGCAATATAAGACCATTCTCCCTCATCCGGAATCTTGCCTTTTCCCTTCGTCTTCCGTTCGTCCACTCGTACATCGGGGATGGCGGCTGAGGGTTCCGCTTCAATATCCCCCATCCACTGGCCATGCCTATCTGTTTTCTTCGTCAGGCTTGTCTCAAGTTGGCTGTCTGCCTCCAAAGAGGGTGAAACGCCGCGGGGCTGCTTGAATCGATTAGCCTCAAGGAGGCGCTTTTTTGCTTCCTCATTGAGTTTCTGAGCAAAGCGTTGGGCCTTATCATTAGCTTCAGCGATGCGAAGACGAATGCGCTTCTCGTCTTCTAGTGAGAGTTGCTCTTCTTGGCGAAAGCGCAATATGACATCGTCCAAGATGGCTGTTTCCTCTTCTTGGCGAAGGCGCAACATGACATCGTCCAAGATGGCTGTTTCCTCTCCCTTGCCTGGCGACTTGAGACTCGGTCCTGGATGTGTCCCTAGGGCTGGGGATGGTATTGCGGAGAAGACTTGTGGACTGGCTGCCCCATTTTCGGGACTAGAATATCTCTGCTCATTACTAGTAGATCCGTCATCCAAATCATCTCTTTCCAATTTTGGTAGAGAAAAAAGAGCTAGCTGTTCAAGATGCCAGCCAACGTGCTTGGTATATCTTTCTAACCCTTTCACAGAGCGTCCGCACAAAAGGCAAGAATAGGAGGTGTCAGGTGGAGCAGCCCTCTCACCAATAATTGCGATGGATTTGAGTTCTTCATCGGTTCCTGCTGGCAAGTGGTTTTCTCTGATATGACGGGTAAGTTCTGTTTCGGCAGAGAATCGCTGCTGACATTCGAATGGGCACGACCATGATCGCCAGTGGTACTCCAAGACATGTAGCTGCCAGTTACGGCGACGATCGAAGTCCAAATTTGATCCGATGCAGTTGGGGAAGACACATGTATATGGACGGAGGTCTCCAAAAATGTGTCGTCTATAGAGGGTGTCAGAAGGGCAATAACTCTGACCGGCATTAGTAAACTCACTTCCATGCTATCCTAGTCTTTGCTACAATCATTCTGTAGCAGAACGGGCACTCGAATATTCCGTCTTGTGCAGCACTCGGCCGCGGAGGTATTATCAGTTTAGACGCAGCCTGGTCTGTACCTACAAAAGTGAGTCCAGCTGACGTAGCGTATGATGTCTGGGACATCCCAGCATCCGATCGAGTGTCTTCATCAATAACAGAAGTATATGGGTCAAAATTAGCCAGTGTCTTGAACTTCTCTGGCAAAGACGAGGCAACCGTATCGGGAATAATCTCAGTACGGCATGCCTCAGTTTCCTTGTCCGAAAATACCGATTCTATACCGGACGCCAATCTTTCATGATGCACATGGCGATACTTGAAGAATTGACGTCGACGGGTAATGAACTTCCCCAGTGCATCTGCCAGTTCATTGGCAATGGTGGGGAATTTGTCCTTGACGTATGCGATATCGTGAAGTTCGTAGAAGGAGATGTCTTCGGCAGGTCCAGCGCCAAGCTTGCGAAAACGCTCGTGGGGTGCTGGGTTAGTGATGGCTACTGACAGACGCAGAAGACAATCAACGGCTTCTCCGATGTCAGTTAGGAGTGTGGGGAGACCTGAACTCGGCAAGCTATCGGATTCAGCATCAGAAAAGTCGGACCCGTCACTTTCGCCAGAGTCCGGAGGATGGGAGTGAGAGTTATCGCCATGCAAGACTTCAACCTTTCTATCCTGCTCCAGAGAGGTTGGGTCATTATGAACCAGCGTCGTTGCAGTTTGCCAAGATTCGCAGATGTTTTTGAGCAGGTAGATGACCTGTTGTTGCAGATGAGAGGCTTCCCTGAGGCGATAATCAAGGGAGGAAGGACCACTTTGTTGAGCCGCCTGATTGCCGACCCACATCTTGAATCGATTAAAGTCATTCTCTAACTGGAGTGAACTGTCGTTCAGTCCTTCTGGGGCGTCATTAGACTCTGTAGCTTTGGAAACAACGCGTTCGAAATTTCGGAAACACTCGAGGGCTTTTGCGACATGGCTCGCAATCGACCCTGATTGCTGATCATGCTCCATCATGACACCACTCGCATCTTCCACTGAACAACAAAACTACCAATGAGTTCTTGGATATAGAATCTGCTACTTCGTCTCCAAAAGCTCAGGTAAAGATATGGCAAGCTGGCTTTTCAATAGTCCCTGCTGATTTTACGAAGACAACGAACGAGTGTTTGTGGATGAGGCTCTTGGGCAACCTCACCTGAAAGAGGGGTATGCACGTCGGCGGTTACTGGCAAGAGCTCATTGGACTCGCGGTATGCAGGTTGTCAGACACATCCTTCATCTCATCCTCCTATTCCCACTACCGACTCCAACCTGGCATCTTCGACAATTTCCAAGAACAAATTACCCAGGCCGAAGACCTATGCAAGCACAGCATCCTCGGCATGTCTGGATTTGAAGTCGCTGGAATAGTCTTGGGCTCATTACCTTTGCTCGTTACAGCATTACAGGCGTACTGCAACTTCATGGAAGATTGGGGTAAAATTCCGTCGGAGCTGAAGAGCCTCAATCGCCAATTGACCACAGAACGGGCGAAATTGTACAACGTCTGCGCTCTGCTTATCAGTGATGTGGTACCGCAGATAGATATCGATCCTATGCTGCAAAATCCCTTCGGGCCGTTATGGCGGATCCCAGAAACGAACGACAAGATTCGAAGGAGACTCTGGGACACGTACGGCCCATTCGAGCAGGCTATGGAAGAGATACAAGAGGCGCTTGAGAGTGTCATGCGTCGGCTACGAGTACAAATTTCGCAAACTGGAGAGGTAAGACAATGTCATCTCAAGGTCCAGGCTGTCTCTTATTAACATTAGCTACCTACCCAGGTTGAATGGGTGAACAAAGGTCGCATGACTCGAGAATTCAAAAAGTTATTGTATCGAATTCGTCGCGATGACTACAAAGATGACATCGCTGTCATCTCAAAGGGCATCAGTAATCTTGAGTCTCTGGCTAAACTGAGCATAAGACTCGAGCCCAGCCGAAAGAAACAATCCCGGGGCAAGTTTTTCAGAATTCTACGAGACTTATCGACAAGTGTATATCGAGCACTTTGCTCTAGCATCCTCTGCAATCATCTCCACGATGTGAGTCTCGAGCTTTCCCCGCATTTCATCGAGGTTGGGTACGGGTTTGAAGATGAGAAGGTTATCCAGGATGCACAATTCACAATGGTGATATCTTTCGAGGTGGTGGAGGGACCAGCTACGAAACTATTTTGGGATGAGGTCAACATCAAGACAGCGACTTCAACCACAACAATAGCACCACAAGATTGTCTACCACAACCTGTGGCAAAACGCATGAAACGAAGTTCTTTCGATTTCAGACAAAGTTTCCCATTCATGAACTCATTCAACTCAACGCACAATGTTGGATCAGTTACAGCAACGATAAGCCGCCCCATCACAGACATTGCTTTCATCAGAACTCACCCCGAGGACGGTAGAAAGAAGCAACCTCTTGATCTTTGCATGGCTCTGAGAAATGCAAGGATCATACGACCGATTTGCTATGGCCATCTCGTCGACAAAGATTGCGTTGATCGACAATTCCAAGTTCGCCCAAGGGGAATAATAGCGAACAGTGATTGCTGGTCAGTAGTCACTCTAGACAACATTCTAGAGGGCAGGGAAGGACTGAGGCCGCTAGTTTCTCTTACTGAGAAGATTCGGCTTGCACTTGCAATCGCTTCAAGTGTTCTTCAACTAAGCAAGACACCGTGGCTTCCAGGTGCTTTGACAAGGAAGAACGTTCACTTTTTTCAAAGAAATGATACCTTTTCCTACGAACACCCCTTTCTTCTCCGAAACTTTAAGGACAATCTAGTACAGCCTCTAAGCACTACCCAGCGATGTTTCTATCTGGATAATCCGACGCTTTTTGCATTGGGTATTCTTCTGCTTGAAATTATCCTTGGACAGTCTTTTGAGCAGCTCCGGTCTCCTTTCAAACAACTGGATATTATTGACCCTCACGGCATCATTCACGATTCTATTGCCGCGCACAAACTCTTGGAGAGAGTTGCTTTGATTAATCCAGCCTATCAAGCTGTTATTCAGAAGTGTATTGACTGCACTGAGACTCGTGGATTGGATGACGATGCTTTTAGACAGGAGGTGTATAACGATGTTGTTATGGAGCTTGAAGCCATGGTTGACTCGACGAAGATCGGTATGTAGCAAAGGAGCTTGGAGATCAAAACATGGGCGCTAGGAATTTGGCATAACTCTGATTTAGTACTTGAATATGTTTTGAATCGTACGTGGCTGAGTCTCACAGAGTTGTACAGGTGGACTTTTGTTCCTTTGATTTGTAAGGATACACCATTCCAGGTACATATAGGCCGGGAATAACATAGATACTACGATTCCGAACCCGAATCCAGGCTCAGTGGATCCATGTTCTCCAGAAGACTTCCAGCCTCAGACAAGGCTTAGCTACAGTTCAAGTGGACACTCATCAAGTAGACGCCAATCTGAGTTCGAGAGTGACAAAGACGTACCTATTGTTCCTTGCTATTCCCGAGAGTGAGGTTCTCTATAAAGCCTGAAATCAAACAAAGCTACATACGCCCTGCAGTCTGCATCAAGGATATCATTTCTGGTATATGAGCCATATATCTAATCACAGAGCATCTTAAATTCAACGTATACAGCCCTTCTAGCTCTCAAAATATTTCAATTCCGGATCCTCAGCCTCTGCACCCTTCATTCTCTCATCAGCATAAGAAACAGCAAAGGCCTTGAACAGATCCAAATCAAACTCCGCTACCCATCCCTTCTCTTGCAGCGCCCGAATAGCATCATTGATCCACGTCACAGAACTCTGCTGTGGATCCGTATTCTTTACCGGCAAAGGAATCCCTTGGAAAAACTCTCCCAGCTCTTCACCAGAAACATCTTCCGGGATCTCCCCGATCACGATTCTTCCTAGCAGCTTCTCATGTCTCCGTGGCGTGATATCCAGCTCTGACCGAAACCACCAGTCCATGGTAGGATTGTTCATGCGGAACGTCACAGGGTTGATGTGCGACGCATCGGTAGCATCAAACGAGTGAACGTTCTCAGCTTCGCCAGGCGACGGTATGATCATGATGCTCCAGTGGTAAGCCTGCTTGTCGAAGACTCTTCTCGCATTTCCGACGGAAAAGTGGTCTCGATGGTGTAGAGCAACAGTGACGAGTTGGACCATGACTAACCCTTCAGTCAACGTTGCACATCTTGAAATGATTTTCAACTCACCTTTTCTAACGGTACGAAAGAGTTTGGGATAGTTTCTTTGGGCCGCAGACCGCCAGAATGATTTAGCCACGCGGGGTGGCTACTTCAATGGGAAGTGATTGGCCTTAATCCACTGTCATGATAGCCGAGAGTCTACGAATCAGGATGCGTTATAGACGGTAGATCGCGATATTGCCTCCGCTTTTGACAACACACGTTTTTGAGGCTGCAAAACTTGATATAACTCAATTTTCATAATACCACGTTTTATGGCAGCCACGAGATGTCAGTCTTGAAATTTGGTCTCGATTAATTTTGGGTAAAATATTAGATAAAGAACTGAAGCTATTGTGGGTCAGTACCAGTGAGATGGGTCTCTCTGAGTGTTTCGTGATGAGTTCTTTGTCTTGAAATTTTCACAAGGTCACTCATGATGGTTCGCCAAGAACAGAAATTTCACAGCCTTTTTCTTCGGCGAGGTGAGGTCTCAAGCTATGAGAATACTTGCACGTATTCAAAAGCTGCCATTTTGAATAAAACATGAATATCATCTGTTGGCAACTGAATAAGACGTATTTGGTTCGTCGCGAATGTCTCTGAAAATTGATGAAGTATCATCGAGCAGGCGCTCTCTCTTCCATCAGATCAGCCATGGGATTTTTACTGGGCTAATGCAAGTCGCTCTTGGAAATAAAGTTATGTCAATACAGCTAGAAAGACTAAGAAGGTAAAGCTTCAAGTCCTTCTTCAGTATCAGTATCTACAAGTCTTAATCCATACACTGCTTCCTGAGTAGCATTAGCCCTTGAACTGTCAAGCGCAACTGGACACGCTTCTAAATCTTTTACAACCTCCTCACTCGCCCCTATAGGCGCGGCCCTTAGCCTTTCAACTACCTGCTGATCTCCCACAGCTAGTCGCATGAAGACCAGAAGCGAAGCGCTAGCTGGTAAATCCCCATTACGACGAGAAGCGGGTAACGCCAAAATGAACATACTAAAAAGTACTAGTATGAGGAAACCATATGGAATGAGACGGAGTGGTTGGTCTAAAGAGTACGTCGCAGCAAAGTCAATTGTTGTTACCGGTATGTCCATAAAGCTGTTGTTTCTTGACAGCAGGGAAAGTGTGATGTTTGTGAGAAGGTCTTGGAGGATAGGGCCAGAGATATTGAGGTGTGCTGTTCTTGGGTACGAGGGCGTCCAGGCTGGAGAATATGGCGTGGGGGTGTATTTCGCAAATGCGGATTGAAGTACCCTGGTGTTTATGACGCAAGCGCGTTCTGTGCCTGTGATCCAGGTCAGCATGTTTTGTAAGACGTAGTTTAGTTAGCATACCATAGGAACTAACAGCACCGCCTATGTTACTAACAAGGGCGTCAAGTAGGGCATATATGTTGTTAGCCCGGTACGCCCATCCTAACGTAACGCCAGACTTGAGAACAAAGTCATCTGCAAATGAGGTCCCATTATCGCCCTGTGCAAACATCAGTGCGCCAGGAACGGATGCTCGGATCGGCTCCAGCATGTCCGTAGCGTTGGTATGGACCCTCTGAATACCATTCTGAAATGATATATCAAACGTGTAATTAGCGAACCAGGGACTGCAGCTCAGGCTCAGCAGTTGTTGTGTATTATAGGTGCTGAATTCCTCAGCCCATTCCATTTCGAGCTTGAGCGTGCTGTTTTTAGACGCGTCCTCTTTGTTTAGAACAGCGACGTAGTTAACATGCTTAGGGTCAAAGTCAGCAGAGGTTAACGTTGTTTTCGAAACATTGCCGTATTTGTCGAGGGCGACAGCGATAACGTCCGAGGAAACGTCGTCTTGACATTTAAATGCTAGACCTGGCATTGTAACTCTGAAAGAACAGTTACGGCCGCCGCAGGGTGATGGGAAGTCGATATGACGGCCTTCAAGTAAAACGGTCTCGACGAGCCCCTTCACCTCATCCACGGCCCATCTGGTTAAACAAGGTCAGACATATGATTCGATAAATTGGATGGGGGGGTGGCTTGCTTGCAACCGTCATGGTACTCAATCTGACATAGCGAATTGGTGACTATTCCCCGGAACGAGGTATCGTTTTCACCTCGGAAATTGAAATCGTACTGACTGACGGGTAAATTGGTGGTGGATTTATACTGCCTGTATTCGACGACCAATGCGGCTGGGGGCCAGATCAGCAATGCTGGCAATATAAAAGACAAGCTGACAGCGAGGGTAATAACTGGGCTTCGTTTTATCAACCTGAGGGAGCTAAAAGAGATAGGGACCGAAGGCAGTGACGCCACTACCTGGAACTGCTTGAATGTGAGTGAGCTCCTTTTCATCATGTCCCATCGCAGTACTCCTATTATCAGTAATAGATAGAGGGCCGTGAGGCCTCGAATAGCGAACAAGAATATGCTTGAAACAGTTGTCACCCGTTGCTGGCGTGTATGGGGTCCCTCCCGCTTGTTGTTAAGATAACAGAGGTAGAGAACGTGGCCAACGACCAGAAGCGTCACGGTAACTGTGCTCGGGATCAACACCAGATAAGCAGTTTTCAGTAGACATTTGAACTTCTTACGTAGATGAAGGAACATGGGAATTATCTGTGACCTCCACAGAATTTCGAGTGTTGTTGTCCATCTTCTTCGATTGGTGGGCGGGACTTGTTGGCTTTGGCCAGAACTGGGTTTGGCTGGCATGTTAGGAAGCGTAGGGCAGTGTGTATATATAAAATAAAGATATGTTTAACAGAAGGACAGAGTTATCATTGAAATTTTGAAGAAAACGGTAGCATTACTTCTGGGCTATTTATCTTTTCCTCTAACACTTCCTCCTACGAGCGAAAGTAGTATGCCTTGTTGAAGTGGAAAAAGTATTGTGGCGGCTTAGAGACGATTACGACGCCATACAAGCCAGAGTGACATATGCCTTGTTTATAAATGGATGAAATAACGTGATGGCTGAGATACACATGCCTGTGGCCATGCCACTTGTTGGAGTTGGACACCACGCCGCCTGTTAAAACTGAGCTACCCTATTCTGCTGAAACGCACTACAGTAGTGGTGTAAGTAATATTGAGGCCAAAACAACAGCTCGACGCACTATCGTAACCAGTTATTTTTGTCACAGAGAAGAGAAACGAAACCACTGCAGACGATACTTAACTGACAATGAGATTTACCAGGTCAAGACTACCAATGGAAACAATGTAATGCTGTTGTCTTCATACCAACAGTGATGATGTAGGGTAGCCAGTTTGCTCCAATAAAACTTATCTCACAAGGACAACTTCCGACAGTTGGTTGCACCAGACCGGAAGAGTGAACTCAAATAGCATATACTGTTTCGGTAGCTGATATTTATAGATTTCAGTATCCGGAACAAAGACTTCGTTGGAGCTCAGCAACGTGGTTGAAGGCCGCGACCAACTGCAAGCACTTTGACGTACGCCAACCAGTCACACCCATCTAAGCGCCACCAAACACACGAAACCGTCCAAGAAACACTCAAACCCATCTTATCAATGACCAAAACCTCGGCATGTAACTCCAGTTCATGTGCATATGCACATCGACGATGGCTTCAAGCGTACGGTAAGCAGCCATCTGCAAGCTACGTTTCAAGAATTCGCCACACAAAAAAAGCCACCAAGTTTAAAGGCACCCACAAGGCTGGAACATGAACATCACCAACGGAATTGTGGAGGCTTCAAAGTTAAGTTACGGGAGTATTTCCACTTCTGGAACGAACTCGGGATGGCACTTTGGGCGCACAGAAAGAGGTCAAAGCTGTTAATACGAACTAACAGAAAGAAAGAGAGTTTCACAGCGTTCGGGTGATGGCTGATACGGATATTTTCCGTAGACAAGTTGCTGATCGTTTACGATATCTGGATATTCCCCGAGAGCGCTTGTGTAAATGATCGTCGTTGGGTTGCAGTTGAGGCATAAACACACCGATGCGGGCAATTATGTGTTTCAAGCTACTCTGAAAGCGCCGAGTTCAAAGCTGTTCTTGTCAGCAATCCAATATCGAGATCTTAAGTCAGCTGTTGGATGTCGTGGCTTATTTAAATAAATGACTACTCGAAGATCCAAAGACCATCAGTTAATGCACAGAGAAAGTTATCGAGACCCGTGCATTGAGCGGCTCGTTTCAGATTGCCATGCGCCGTAATGCATGGAGACTAGGAAGTCTTGGCTCCCCGCTCGAGAAGCATTAAATGGAATTGTGCAGACACAACAACGAGGAGTCGGGTCCCAGGTCCGCAATCCTCCATCCCATCGAAGCTTCCATGAAACCTTCTCTACCTTAGGGTGAAAAGCTAGTGAGCGCCCCCCCTGAGCTTGGGAAGATTGGAGAGATTGGATGGGACCCATGATGTCAACGCAAGGGAGGATTGCATTTTGCTTCTTTTAAAGGGTCTTTTTTGTTCTTTTGCTTCTTCGTGGCGGATATCCTCGGGGGATTTACATAAATCGCATGATGAAAAAGAAAATATTGTGGAAGATCTGCTGAGGCGAATATTTGCTTTTGCAGAAGAGAAAGTCAAGAGAGACAAAAAGACAAGATCGATTGGATCTTGACTAATCGATTACTGGAGGCGACTAGCCGCCGCCAGTGTGTACATGGCGTTACTTTGAACGGTAGATTGAGCCCAAGATAAGTGAAGTTGAATTGCAATTGCTACTGTCTCTCATCATCTATCTATGTATCGTTGACAATAATGGGGGTCAAGATAACGCGCGTCACGGATCTCCTCGGGCCGTATGGTCATCTAAATAAATTGCAATGCGAACTCATCGCTCGTCCAACAGAGGCTTGATCAATTCATGCAGCGTCCTGTCCTTCCAGAAGGGAGGGGAACCCAGAACCACACCACCAACACGGAAACCCATTCTGACGGATTCAGGGGCTTATCCCATGTCAAGCCAAAAACCCATAGAAGCCCCTCTTTCTGCTGCCCTCTTTTGGGCGTCAACTTGTTCTCTGCATGTACTTTCCCATGTGACAATTGGTACAGTTTCTTGTGTTTTAGCTTGCTCGACTAGTCCAAGGTGATGGTCCGGTCGAGCATTTAATGGAGTGAATTAGGATTAGAAGACCCCTGTTGAGCCCTGAATCATAAAAGCATGGATTAGAAGTGGTTTAGTGAAATGCTCGGTAACACAAATCAGTACCGATCATTTTTCTTTTCTTTGCTTCTGTATTAATTATTGGGTGTTGTCCAGCCAGTCATGGGGTAAGAAGATCAGGGTCTTGACCATTGAACAGTGGGCATGATTCATGCATCTGCGTCTCTGATCAAGGGACCATTTTCCAGAAACCTTCTTTTGCGTAAACTTAATATCATTCGTCAACATGACATCTATGACAAGGAAATAAAGAATATCTCTCATACAAAGACCGGAAACAAAGAGTGAATGAATATGTACTGTATCTGACTTGGGTTTAGTTTGAAACAAAAAGTCAACTGGGGAAAGAAAGAGCTGTTAATGCCCAAAGAAGATGCACGTCCCCTAAAGTGATATGGGAAAGTCAGTCACTCAGGTCGTCGCACGGACTCCATCGGCTAGAGTTGCGCCCTGGAATACAGTGTCGACTGTGTTACATCACGCACAGTCCGCTTGAACAGGGTCTGATCCCCTATTTCCCCTCCAGATGTCACAAGCGATTGAGGCAGATTCTCTTGTTCAGAACAAGAAAATTGAACAGCGAATATTCGAGTCAGATCTAGATCATCGAATCACATTCATCATGTCAACTCATTCAGTACGCAAGCGTTGTCAGCACAGCGCCTAAACTATCACCTTAAGAGAGACACTGGACCCTCCACTCAACTGGCTCCAGCTCCAGCTCCAGCGTCAAGCAGACCCCCCCGCTAAAACAGTACAGTAGCGCTTCCGGCCGCAGCTCCCAGCTCTTTCCCACACTGAGCCCAGTCCAATCCGTCTCTTCCTCCTTTAACCATCTGCCGTTTGGTTTAACCTAAATCAACGCCCAGCCCAGCCTCGTCCTTGTCCGTCCCCTTTGACTGACCTCCCCCAAACTGCGGCCAAAGAAACAAGTGCAGTGCAGTGCAGTACCAACTTTAAACTTTCCTGGCGATTAATTAATTTTTTTTCTGTTTCAATCACAAACCATTTCACATCGGAATACTTGGCCCGCCTGCCAGAATCAGAATATCTATCCTATCTTCTTCTTCAACGCCCGGCATCGTCGATCCGCTTCTCTGAACCCCCCCTTCGATCGCTCCACCGCCTGACCCTCGAGACCACCACCTCTACACTCTCAACCAGCCATCACCAGGCCCGGACGGTAACTACTGTACAGCTGTGAGAAAGGGAAACGTCCACCACGATCGGCCATTTTCATCCCTTGTCAAACGCCTTCGACTTCTTTCTCAACAAACTCGCTTCAAAAGTTCAAAACCCCTTTACCCCGCCTGTATTGTCTTGGGTTCGGTCTTGACTGCGAAAAATCCCAACGTGCGCAAGCCCGAGTCTCACGCCTTCGATTTCACCGCCGAATGACGTCGAACCGCTCGTTGAAACGTTCCTGAGTCGACGCCAAGCGACCATCCCTAGACATTCAACCCGCAACCTTGATCCCGCCGGGCGCTTTCCCACGAAACCTCCCTCGACAAACCCTCTTTCGTTTGCTCCCTGCCGCCGCCGCCGCCGCCTTTTCGTTTCTCCCCCAAAACGCTCCTCTCGACGGATGGCGTAGAAGGCTATGGCCCATGCCCCGTTGCTACGAAATAATACAGCTCCGGTCTTTCAGCCAAACTCCAACGGATTCGGTGGCCTACCGCAGACCAGTATGAACCATGCGCCGCGCGCCAGCCAGCTCTCGGGCTCGACAGCCTATGCTGGATCAACAGCTTCATTGAGCTCTCTAGCTACAGCCACTACCGCCACACCAGTAAATGGCGGTCCTGTCCTTGCCACGACCAACATTATCAACCAAAAGGCCGATGCTTCGCGATCACTGTACCAGATTTGTATCTCGCTCAAGCAGCGCTTGGCTCAAGTCCCCGGCTTCGGCCCTTATCTCGACGACCTTGACCCCAACGATCCCGTCGATCCACTATGGAACCTCTTCCGCTCCGGATACCCACTGCTTCTTATCTACAATGCCCTGCGACCTAATGAGGAGCTCAAGGTTGAGGACTCTGGCGCTAACGAAGCCAAGAAGTCCAAGATCGCTATCTTTAAATTCGTCCAGGCCTGCATGAAGGACCTGGAGATTCCCTCCTCTCATAGCTTTGTGATAGCTGACTTGATGGGTAACGACACAAGTGGCTTTGTCAAGGTTGGTAGCTCTTTGCATGTTTTTGGAACTAAGCTCATTATTATTCTAGGTAACTCAGGTTGTTAACTACGTCTTGGACCGAGCAGAGGAACGCGGCTATCTCCTTCAAGCTCTACCTTCTTTCGAGGATGGCAGCAACGAGCCCACCGGTGGGCAAATGACCTACCGAGACCATATTATCAGGGAACTTGTCGATACCGAGCGAAAATACGTCCAAGATTTGGAGAACCTGCACGACTTGAAAAAGACGCTCGAACAGCAAGGTGCAATCCCCGGTGATACTCTGCATCAGATCTTCCTCAACATCAATGCTATTCTCGATTTCCAGCGCCGATTCCTGATTCGAGTTGAGACGACGAACTCCATGCCCGCTGCGAATCAACGATGGGGAGCTCCATTCATTATGTACGAGGATGCTTTCGACATCTACCATGCCTTTATCGCAAATCAGCGCAAGGCCGCGCAGGTTGCCAACCAGGTTTTCGACCAGATTCAACGTTCTTCGCATCCCGTGGCAGCCGATTTCAACACCCTCGATGGTTTCCTGCTTAAGCCTATGCAAAGACTGGTGAAATATCCTCTGTTGCTCAAGGTGGGTTGATGCGCTTCAAGAACTTGACAGCAACTAACATAAAGCAGGATCTTAACAAGAAGAGCGAGGATGACGAAGTCAAAGCAGACTTGACTAGCGGTTGCGAAGCTGCTGAGCGAGTCCTGTCCAAGGCTAACGAGGCAGTGAACCGTGATCTTTTGGATGAAGCTGTTGAGGAACTCACAAGCCGTGTGGAGGACTGGAAGAGCCACAAGGTGGAGCAATTCGGCAAGCTTCTCCTGCATGGTGTGTACGGAGTCATCACTGGAAAGACGGACCAAGAGAAGGACGTAAGTTGGCTCCTTCAAACTCATTCGACCTTTGCTAACGCCTCCAAGTACGAAATCTACCTCTTCGAGTCTATCCTTTTGTGCTGCAAGGAAATCTCATCAAGCAAGAGCAAGGATAAGAAGGACAAGTTACGTTCAGCAGGCCCCAAGGTTCGAAACAAGAACGCCAAGCTTCAATTGAAGGGTCGGATTTTCATGACCAACGTGACCGATATCGTGTCCTTCACCAAGCCAGGTGAGTTATGGAGTTCAGGTGGTCCGATCAGCGAAACTGACTTTAGAAGGCAACCACAGCGTGCAGATCTGGTGGAAGGGAGATCCAGGTGTTGAGAACTTTGTCATCAAGTTCTTGAACGAGGAGACTTTGAAGAAATGGGTTGCGACTCTGGAAACCCAGAGGAAGCATAACGCGCCGCGCCAATCATCAAACTCGGACACGCTTTCAACTGACTTTGCCTGGACACGAGACCAAGTAGCCGGCCTGGAGAACCCTTACCTGCAGGAGAACGACGACGACGAGGATGACCTGGGTCCCGCAACAGCACCTGCTGGCTTTACTGGTGTTACTCATCCCATGAGTCTCGGCCCTCGAACAGCTTCCAGCAGTAACCTTCGTGCTCGAGCAGGAACTGGCGAAAGCTCAGCATCGCTTGCCGGTATGGTGAGAGCTCCTCCACCTCGGTTCCCTCTGCCTGCACCACCTGGATCACTCAGCCTCCAGACACAACCAAACGGCGCTCACTCACCTGGCGCCTGGGCGGGCGATAGTTACTTCTCCCCTGTCACTGAGTCACCAGCTTCCACAAGGACGAGCACTACCAGCGGCATGTTCTCGACACCTCAATATGGGTTCCCTAAGACTTCTACTCCTAACCCACAGCAATGGGAAGATGCCCACGGCAACCGATACACTGCTCCCGCGATGCCCCGCGCTCCATCTCGTGATGGTCCTTCACCAAACCCTCAACGTAATCCTCGAGGACCTTCTCTGCCAGCGATGGCCTCCAACAGTCAGGCCGCTTTGGCAGCACAGCACAGGAACCGTTCATACAGTACTCCCGATATCAATGGACCTGGGATGCCACGCACTCGTCAACCTAGCCACGGAAACATCCCTGCAGTGCCTGGAATTCCTCAGCACTTGCACCCTGGCCACGCTGCTAACATTTCTCGAGATCAAACAGGATCACCCAGGAATGATCAGCCAACTCGAGCTCAGACCAACAGCCCAGGAGCTCAGCGAGAACGCATGCATAAGCCTACAGGAAGTGTGGGTGGCAGCATGAACCATTTCCCTGCTCAACCAGTTCACCCACGATCCATCACACCAGGGGGTGGAAACCAGCAACTCCGTGTCGACGCCGCCGCCGCAAACTCACGAACGGTGTCTCCAGCTCAAGGCACAGCAACAATGCCACCACCATCAGCATCATTGAGTCCCGACATGCCTCTACCAACACAACTCAAGGTTCGAGTGAACTGCGAGTCAGGCAACTACGTCACTCTGGTTGTGGCTTTCAATATCACGTACCAATCTCTCGTCGACCGTATCGATGCCAAGCTCGCCCGCTTTACAGCTAGCAGCATCAGCAAGGGCATGCTCAAGCTTCGATACCGTGACGAAGACGGCGATTTTGTTGCTATCGAAGGCGACGATGATATCCAGATCGCCTTTACAGAGTGGCGCGAGAACGTGTACTCTGGAGGCGTGGGAGAGATAGAGCTCTTCTGCGTCGGTGACACCGCCTAGATCGCACGCGGGAGATAGAGCTGCGACACTGCCTAGACCATGATCGACACCCCGGAGAAAAGGTAGCATTGTGCTTGGGATACCCACGGATCATTACCGCATTTTTCGGCGCACGGAAAACAAAACACAAAAAAACCATTCATATATTATGGCACGATAACGAACAAGGGCGTCTGGAACGGTGGCCGAAATCATACCATATAGACCGGCAAGCGAAACTCGAACACTCATCATCTCCTTTTATCTAACGAGAAATTGCCAACTCGAGCCACTCTTTTCGTTCCAAACGGGACGCACTTTTCTTGGGTTATTTTTTGACGGGCTGTTTTGCATAGAATGGTCAATGAATCATTCTTAGCACTTCGTCATACACATCCTGCATGGGATCATTTACACATTTTCTTTTTCATGGGATCCGGCGCTATAATAAGATATGGGGGCGTTTTCTGTCGTTCTTTTTTCTTCTGTTTCTTTTTTGTTCTTCTCCGGGGTGTCGTTTATATGATGGGTGTGCGCTCATGATGGGTAGAGGAGTAGCAGCAGCAGCAGCAGTTATAGTTAGAGTGTGATTTGCAGTGAGGTAGTTGAATGCAAACACTTTGAATGAATGAACTTGTCTCGTGATATCGTGAATGAACGAACTTGTCTGCTGTGATGTCGTGCATGATTGAAGTGTGGCTGGGTTTGAGTCTTGAGTTGTAGTCATTCGTATTGTATTGTACAGCATATTTGTACACCTTCTTCTATCCCCGTACGGGTATTGTTATACAGTGATTTATCTCTTCCTCTGCGTTCATCCAAAATAGCGCTCTTTTGCCCCTGTTCCATCCAGTCGTTTGGTCTTTTCGTCTGCCCCCTCAATCCCATCGTGCATTCATGCCTCTCGGCTCTGTGATTGACTTCCGCTTGTCGCTTGTCTGCTCCATCATGCTCCTCGTCTACTTCTGCTTTCGGGGTCCAGTCATGTACTTTTGCATACGCGCCAAGTGGTAGTTGATAGTATTCGTAGGCGCAGGAGGAGCCGCGGGACCGTCCATGCATTTGCGGAGTTGGTTTTCTACTGCTGCGCAGCCTGTTGCGTTGTAACCTGCTGAAGCCCAGCATGCTGTATACCGTTAGCCGTTGATCTTCCCGTGTATTCATCTCTTCCGTGAGTTCAATTGCAATCCCATTATGCTGGCAATCGTGATCGGGCAGCTAGGAACGTGGGAGGACGTACCGAGAACACTAGACATGATAGCAATGCAGGGATTCTCGACCTGGCGCTTGGGGTTGTGCACCCGCAGAGTCTTCAGGGGAGGGAGACGAATGGGTTTATGACGGCCGGCCATTTTCGCGATTTCGCTGGGGACTGAATTGATCGACGACGAGAACGATTAGGCCTGGGTGAGGGTCGTGATGCTGGTGATGGAGTGGAAAGTTTGGAGTGGGGTCACGTGCGGTGTGGAGTGATAAGATAATGCACGTATCGATAAGCTTCCCTGGCGCTGATGCTTGCCTGGCTTGAGATCTAATACTGACTGACTGGTACTGAGTGAGTGAGGATCAATGGGAGCAAAAAGGAAATAGGATGATTGTTTAACCAGAGGAATGGGATTCAAAAAGAAACTCCGGTACAGGGAATCGAACCCTGGGCTCCGCGGTACTTGATCTCTCAGGTCATGAGAGCGCGAAATGTTAGCCACTACACCATACCGGACGGCTATTGGTTGAGAAAATCTTTGGAGTTGAAGATCATGTACTGACAACGAGGCTCTGAATCTGAGACATTAGAGACGTATCTTACAGTCACCGGACCTGAGTTTGGCCTGAGTACAGTATCTGCCCGAGTTGAGGTACCTAGTTAGTCGAGAACGAATGATGTGCTGTTAACCCCAGTTGCTTCTCCAAGGTGCTTAATTTCAGCCCTGCCCAATAAACAGTTTCAACCTTGCAACCCAATATTCTATCCAACAGCCAAATTCCACGTCCTTGAGATCCTCCGCATGACGCATCCCCACTTGCCACAGGAGTATCCCCAGCACAGCCACGCCTCGCCACACTTGGCACTTACAGGACCCCAAACGCCAAGCTCGTGACGTTCACTGCCCAGACTTTGTTCATTTCCGCCAGAAGAATTAACACGACGTGACCAATGGAGATCCTTCGTGACATCACAGACCACCATGACTTGTACAGTTTGCTTATGACCTAACCTGCCAAGCCGGTGTGAAGGGAGAGAAACAGGCAATGGCCGGAGACGACGCCACTGGTGAAATGTTATAAGACGGAGCGTAGGACGGTTCCTGTTCTGGACTTGGTCAAGTAATTATCGTATAAATATTCACAATGGAGAAACCTAGTATGTCGTTATCTTACATGCAGTTGAGTTGCAGAATCAGAGACTAATGTGATGTAGCTGCTACACCAAACAACTACAGTCACCCTCAGCAGGGCTACTACCCAGAGGGTCAGCATCCTGAGCAGACTCAACAGCCGCCGCAGTACGAGAACCGCGACATGGGCAGCTCACCCCTCGCTCAACCACCTCTTACACACCAGCATGATCAGCAAGATCGCAACTTCAACCCCCACCAGCAACCGCCGCAGGGTCAGCAGCAGGGCGGCTTCCCACCAGCCCAGTCACAAAACTACCAGAGCATGCCGATCCAGAATCTGCAGAGTCAAAGTGCGCCGGTAGTTTGTCCCAGCTGTGGCGTTAGAGCTATGACTGTCACAAAGGCTGAGTCAGGAGGAATGATGCAGTAAGTACTTACCCTCTTGAGAAGGAAGATGTATACTGACAGATGTAGTGCTGTTGCTGCGGGTGTTTGTTTCTTTACTTGTTTGGGATGTATTCCTTACTGCATCTCTTCGCTCAAGGATGTTCATCATCAGTGTGGAAACGTAAGTTCATTGATCTGTGTTGATAGGGTTGTACTGACAAGAATAGTGCAACATGCCACTTGCTGATTACCACCGAAGTGGACGAACGGAAGTGCGTTGCTTCCAGAAGTAATGATGCCGCCAGGTTATGAGAGCGGCTTGGGATTGTTCTTTTTGAGTTAGTTGCGACATGATACCATATGGGTTTTGCTAGCGCCCTATCGTTACCATTAATTGGACTTTATCTTCACTGCGAATAGACATGCAGTATATGTACCAATAAACATTTGTTCTTACTCCATATCTGCCAAGTGAAATTCATCTGTGTGCCTCTATACACCATAGCTCCATACATTGACAGCCGGGTCTATCATTACAAGCAAGCTTCCATCGTCTTAAACAACGTCAAACTTCTCATCGTCCAAATCCATGCTCTCCGCTGGAGCGGGAGCTCGAGGGACACTTCTCAATGCTGCCCAGCCTGATTTCACGACAGGTTCTTGAACGGGCGCTGGTGCTGGTGCTGGCGCGGGTTTGGCCTTTGGTTCAGCCTTGACCTTTGGTGCAGGCTTGGCTTTTGGCTCAGGCTTGACGATCTCTGGCTCGGGCTTGACTCCCTCGTCGTCGTCCTCTTCCTCTTCGGATTGCCCTTCTCCGTCTTCAGCTTCGCCCTCTGCATCTTCCTCGCCCTCCTCTCCTTCATCATCTTCGTCGTCCTCATCGTCGTCGCTGTCATCCTCATCAGACTCTCCTGAGCCATCAGAGTCCGCATCACTACCGGGATCGTAATCCTCCTCATCTTCATCCTCTTCATCCTGTAGAGCCTGCTCAACGTCCAATTGCGCCTTTGCAAGCTCTGAAATATCACCACCAGCCGCTTCACCCTCTCCAGCTTCTTCACCGTTCTTCTTGGCTGCTGCGCGGTTCTCAGCGAGTTCGAGCTTGGCTTTTCGCTGCTCGGCCATACTTCGATCCTGTAGACGCTTGTTCTTGATGTATTCGTCAATGCCGCCGTAGTCCTCCTGGTCAATCATTGAGAACTCAACCTCCTCTGTCGCATCACCCTCGCCTGCAAACACTTCCACGGCAATGTTGAAAGTTCGCTGGAGAATGTTTGTAAAGCTTGTCGCCGCAATGCGGTTCAGAGGAATAAACATAAGCGGCTTCTTGAAACCCCAGAGAATGCCGGTCTCAAGGAAGAACAGGTATCCGTCCTTGGAGCCCCTGAATGCCTTCACATGGACGGCTTTTTCGGCCGGTCGGTGAGGTTGTCGCACCATGCTGTGGAACTTGCCGGGGTTGGCCGAAGTAATATCGATACCAATGGGCTTAAGATGACGGTTCAAAGCCCAGTGGAATAGGGACTTGTAGTTGTCCGAGACCGCTGCCGCACTTCCAGCGTCAGGTCCACCTATCGTACCCTGCTTGGGCGCCGTCGCGGGTACTGTAAAGACGAGCGGCTCTTCGGTCGGGGGGTTCGTCTTGGAGGGAAGACATGTTCCTCGTGGGAAAAGGACGTAGTTGTGCTGGACCTGGTTCTTCTCGGGTACGGGGAGGTAAAAGACATGTTCTGGCGCAAAGTTAGCACAGGCCATATAATAGCATCAATAACGCGTACCAATATCTGACCACGCGTATGTTATGGCTGGAATAGGAGCTGTGGTGTTTGGCGCACGAGCGTAAATATGGCCATCTGTAAAACACAACTCAAACTTCTTCCTCTGAGGCACGGAAACGGAAATTTCCTTTATTTCCAACAGAACATCCTCGTCCGCAGCGTTGGTCTGGGTCTTGACGGGAGCTTTCGTGCCGTTGGCAGCTCCATTGGCCTGTTGAACGTCGACTCTTCTCTTCTTGTGCGCGGGTTCAGCGCTTCCACTTAATAATTGATCGTAGACATGTGTCGCAATTTCGTTGAACAAGGCGATTCGAGTGGGAGAGTCTTGATTCTCGTTAGTATATCGTGAATAATACATTCAGGGGCATTGTTTATTTACCTGCTGCTTTCTGAATGCCTTGTAGAATATCCGGCCGGGTACCAAACACAGAGCCCAACTTGTCTGTATCAAGAATTTTACCCATGTTTGAATCCAATCGTCTAGCTGTGATTTGATCACAACTTTTTGGTGGGAGAAGATTGGGTGTGAAAAATATGTATGGGTGAAGAATTGTTTACTGTTGGTCGTGGCAATGAGGGTGCATAGGTCATCATATTTCCTGGAACTAATGGAGAGTTGCGATAAGATAGCGATTCATGATGGAGGGCGCTTATTAGTCAGGGTCAAGCGTTAGAACATAGAGTTTTAGTGGTTTACAGGCGCTGCTGTTGACTTACAGGGGAAGCTCGCCCTATCAGCATCTGACGTCAGGCGGCCGGCGCTTCCTTCCCCGCGAGCTGCCCGATTCATCTCTCGAAGTGATACGAGCTGTCAGGTACAAAGCATCTCTTTTGGGCTTCCAGGCACAAATTCTTTGATACTGAGATACACATCCATCATGTCAACCACATTTCCAAATCTCTATACGCACCGCAAGGTTGCTGATTCAGCTGCCAAAGCATGCGACATTTGCTACAAGTCAAGCACATCCGTGTTAATCACACCAGACAAAAAGGTATCTGAAAGAACAAGCACAAGCTGAAATGCCTGTTGTAAGCTCATGCACTCACATGGTAGGATTTCTTCTTTGTCTGCCCCGTTCATTTGAAAGACAAATATTTTGCGACACCAAAGATCGATGAAGAGGCTGCCAAGCAAAAGCGCGAGAAAGAGCTGGCCGAGGAAAAGGAGCGCGTCATGAAGGAGTACGAAGAGAAGCAAAAGAAGAAGAAAGAGAAGGAAGCCAAGAAGGATAAAGACGACAAAGAGAAGGATGATAAGGATAAGGACAAGGACAAGGATAAAGATGAGAAGAAGGATGAGGATAAGGTGAGTGAGATGAGTCAAAGAATTGGGCTTGACTGACTGATTGGTACAGAAAGAAGAAAGCAGTCCTGCGCCCGAAGAAGAGCCTCGTGTGTTTGAGTTGAAGACGTAAGTTGCTCTCATCTCTCTTTTGGCAAGTCACTGACCATACGCAGCGCCTTTTACCAACAGAGGTTGTTGAAGAAGCGACAAGCCGAGGCTGCGAAACAGGATCGGGAACGAGCATCGAAGCCTGGTTACTTTCCATCTGTTCCATCGGATGATCCTAGCCGATGATGGGTCGCATTAGACCGGGGATACAGCAGGTGAGCATGTGAGGTCTCTCACTAACTACTCTAGATAGCCTTACAAACAATGTACAAACTTTTTACGCGATGAGCTTGAAGCAGCCGCTTGGTCATGTCCGCTATGTCGCGCATTGATGATCACTCAAGAGAAAACGGAGCAATACTACATATCCGTTGGACTGTACCGCAAATGGACGCCTTTTCTCATCCGACTCTGTATCTTGTGTTCATTTATTCTACACCTGGGTGAATAGTCAGCTTACCAACTCGCCATATCGAAGTTGCCAAAGAGAGATTGGCCAGCAATGAATCGCTCGTAGTCTTGGCGGAAGGCCACACCACTCGTCGAACTTGCCAACAATTTCCGGTTAAGCTCTATCTTCCCACCATTGTCTATCGAGCCATCAAAAGCTTCACAGCCCATCTACTTTTCAACATATCCGATTCTTTGTATTCCACTACATATCAACCTATAGCTCATTTTGGGTTCATACTTTGAGCTTTCTTTGCAGCGTCTGCGACCGTCGAGAACCAGGGAAAGGCTGCCCATCATGACTATAACTCTCCCACAGGCTCAGATGAGCTCTCACTCAGTTTCTGCCACAAAATGCTCGCACACTGGCTGTCCGAATGATGTAGCTACGACTCATCTATCGCGGTCGGACTATCGCAACCATGCCGGAGTAGGCTCGTTGCACGTATAAAGATGAGAGTGCGCGTACAGAAGACTGATAACTAGCCATCTTCCACAATACGCTGACATTTGACAGTTTCGTTCGAGAGCAGAGAGGCCCCAAGCGATCTACTTAATGTTTCAAAACGCATCTCCAACAGATGGATAACATCAGCGACACAGACAAAGATGCCATCATACCGCCATATCGAACGTTATTGGCATTGTACAAGAACAGGCTCTGGGTCGACTCCAAAGATGCATATTTATACAAAGAAAACTTCGGCCCAAATGCCTAGGCTTGGTCCGACCTCGATGGACGGAATGCTCCCGGCCCCGTTGCAGGCTCTCCCAGTCTTTGCGATCTTGGCGACAAGCCATACTTTTTATGCTGAAAAATGCGGAGAGCTTGTTCAACTGGAATATCTAGACAAAACAGATGAGATGGTCCCAGTTTCTGACGCTAGGCTATGAGTCAGGGCAGTATTAGTCTTGCTGTATATGGATATAAGCTCTTTTGTTTTTATCAGAGCTGGACTCGAATGAGCCATAGTACACTTGGTTCGCTGAAAGCTCTGGCTGGTCTGAGCATGTCTATACTGGGAGCTGGACAAGTCACAACCATGCTATGACTGTCATTAACGGACCTATGGCTATACTTTCGTTGCAACGACTGTCCAGACATCTGCTTCAGGTCCAAATTTGGCGGTTTTGCGAAACTTTGGGGCTCTTCTTCATTGGCAGTTGCTATGCAGACCTGGTGGTAGCATGACATCTGCTTCCTGTACGGGATTCAGCTGCGATACTTACAATGGCTTGACCACGATGGTACCCAACTCCCGCAATTCCCGGCCATTGTTCGCAGATGATGGAGCGGGATGAGCACTGCGCTTGTACGAGTATTCTGAGAGCACAGTACTCGGCTTCACTCCGAGCTTGCGCCCCTTTGACAACATGTATGTCTGCGTCTGGGCCACAGCCAAACCCCCAATCCAATGTCGAGGCATGCAATTCACCACTTTGGTTAAATGGGTTCCTGGCTCGATTATGGGTTATTCGGATTATGAAACGGGAGTATTTCTCGGGTATAACGGACAGTCTGCATTTCGATCATTGGAGGAATAGCTTGAGCAATGTTGGGGGTTTGTTGACAATGACATTGGGGTAAAATTGCTTTTGTGAATTGCCTGGACGGAACTCGAGCTGATGATAGCAGTAGTCTTGTCGAGGTGGACTTTTCTAATATTGACCCCCATTACGCTACCAATTGGTTGTGAGTCTTGTAGATGGCGATGACCGTGCCTGGTGGAGTGTCTACACAGTCATGATCTGATGCCACCACCATACAGTAAGATCAATTGACCTTCACCGTTCACGTCACATGCAACCACCACCCACCCAGCTCATCGGAGCGTAAGACGGAACGACCGGTTGCTATCTCTTTTCGGAGTTAGTGAGCTGACTGCATAAAGTCTGACCAAAACCCCGGATCAGACAAGCTTAGTCCTGACTAGAAAGCTTATTTTGACACTGGTAGGGCTGAGGGGATGTTGTCTGTCACAGCAGGAGTCAAACGATATTCCAGCGTACGATGTTATAGTTTGACTCAATATATACAAGAAAGTAACCAGCGCCTTCCACTATCCTCCTAGTCCCCGGATGTTCCTGATCAATCGCCACGGGCCGCCGGGGCAGCTTGAAGCTCAACAGTGGACCATTCGCCCCCAGAGGGAGAATAATCTACAGAGGCCAGGAAAAGGGGCTGACTATCCCCTGTGTCCAGCACATAGAACTTCGAAAACACACCAGGCACAGTCCAGCAGCCTTCCTCCATGGTTTCCACCTTGAACCCACACATTTCAGCCGGGGCAGAGCACTGTAGATCCTGATCGCAGGTAAGAAAGCCCGCGCTATCCCTTTGATCTTCACTGCAGAGAGACAACGCGACCGGGTAGGAAGGGTTAGCCTGGTACGAAACGCACCAGTAGAAGTCGCCTACGCGCACGTGAGACGACTTGGGGTCGAGAGTGAATGAAAGGATTGGGTTGTTTTGGTCGTTGAACGCTATCATTGAGCCTGGGGAAGGGAAGCCCATTAGTGGACCTCGTCTTTGAGCGGTGATTTGGAATGTTTCGATGGGAGCAGCGGCGGTTGTGGTTGTTTCGGAGGGGCCTGTGGTTGTTGTTTCGGCCAGCGTTGTGGTACTTTCATCAAAGGCAGCCGCTGTTGTCTCAGCGATGGTTGTGGTGTCTGCTTCAGAGATAGTCGTGGTGCTGTCTTCGGTGTAGGTGGACGAAAGCTCAGTGCTCATCGTCCCAGCGGTAGTTTCGTCCTCGGAAGTGAGTGTCGCGGCACTGGTAGACAAAACGACAGAAGCAGTGGTCGCGATGGTCGATACAGCGCTGGTAGTGGCAGTCTCAAGCTCGGTATTCGCAGCTGAGCTGATCTCCGAAACAGTAGAGCTAGCCTCTACAGAAACACCACCTGTCCACGGTCAAATTTCATAACTCTTAAACATTCAAGACATCACTTACTGCTATCCGCCGAGCGACGAGGTCTGCATACACTCGCAACCGTGATCTCAGCCCCAAGGGCGATAGAGCACAAAAGAGCGAAACGCATGTTAGCAACGACAAATAACGAGCGACAGTTACTAAAGTGAGTGAGCGAAAATAGCGACAGACAGATCAAGAATTTTTTCCGTATATCGTGAGTATTTGTGTTTTTATTCTTATTTTCATTTTCATATAATAGGGGAGGAGACTATTGAAACTGGGTCCTGGCAGAGGTTCTAGATGGGCTGAAGAAAGAAACTATTGAGGACCAGACTGCACTAAGTGGTAACTATTGACGGATGTTGTATTAAATGGACTGATGCTTATTTCCTGGTTATTCTCAATGTGATGCCGTCTTATAAAACAGTGATATTTACTTCATACTTCCTTCTTATTATGACTCTTACGAGCAGATGACTGGCTCTTTTATAGACTTACAATATCCCGACTACCAATCACCTCATGCGATCCTTATGGTGCTGCACCATGGCTTCAATAAATGCGACTTCTTGTTACAGGATATCATTGAGATTAAGCATATTGCAGAAACTCAGCATGGCCGTGTCGTGATCGATAATCTGCTAAGACTAGCAAACTACTGACCAATTATCGACAACACCGGATCTTTCCTCTCATTCTCAGAGGTCCATATAAGCGATCAGATCATCGCCAGGTCGAAAGTTTCCCACCACTTCAATCAGATGTAACCAAGAAATGGAACTTACCGAAGCTAAGAACTTCAGCTGTCAAGCCCTATGGTCAACACTAATACACCACCAGCTTGTCGTACAGCGTTAATTGCAGACGTCAAATAAATAAACTTTGACCACTTCTATAAAAAGACCAGTCTCGATCGATCTTCAGTTTCAGCCGGCGCCACAGTGAATGGTGGATGTGATGGAATTGGCTGATGAAGTTGCAGTGAACAGTGGAGATGGCTGTTGTGGAAACCTGCCATGCAGCGCCACAGTTGACGACTTCACGGGCATTAATACATTACAGATTGCGTGTCGCCAAGAAACATATATCACAATTGCAGGAAGGGCGTACTGCAGCGTATTTGTTTAGGCGGAGTGCATTTGACTTGTCACTATTCATGACAATCATCAACTTCACTCACCAAATGAATGTCAACCTTTACTCACCATAGGGTGTCAGAATAACTGACCACCAGAGGTAGAGAAGACAAAATAACTTAGTCATTTCAGTCAGACTCAGACCGGGACTTTACCACTTTATTTTGACACCTCAAGACTTGGGAAACAATTCTTCTGTCACCTTTGATGGATGTCAACCTGCATGTCACTCCCTTACATCCCATCAACTGACAAAAAAGCCACACCGACCAAAGATGGCGTTAACCTCATCCACTTGATGAGGATCGAGTGGATCCAAGGGTCTTCGGATGTTTCCTTTCCCTTCAGCCTTATTTAGTTGGCTTGTGACTGTGACTCAATTACATGATCATTCATCACGGCTGTAGCGGATGTCTTATTCTTATCAGTGAAAATGACTGGCGCCGCAATCTGAGGTTCTAATAGCGTCATTGTTTTCTCATCCATCTTCGCATTCACAGCCATATCTCTGTAAAGCTTATCATCGTCTAGTCTCATGACACAGCCCATGAATCGTCTTGGCTGAGGCTTGCGACGGCCGGCTAGTTCTGGGCCGCAGATCATCAGTGACACGCGCCCTCTTTGCCCTGTTTATCTCCAAGAGTGACGACTACTGATTAGTTCCGATACGCACTTTAACCTCAACTGATTTGCTCGGATACTGGGTTACCGGTAGTACGTATACAACTGCCGAGCATGCAAAGTCGATCACTGATGTCGTCGTCAGATTGCCTCTCCATGACAACAGCCAGAGAATCTGCAACATTCTCTGCTACAGTACCCATGTGACTCACCCACCCTCAACTTGACTTTATTAGATCATGAATAAAAGAAGTCTTAGACCCTCAAAGTGGCGCCCTCCCGCTGACTTCCAGCCCAAGCCAGCAACCATTAAAACTGAGAGGTTCCCCCCTTGTCGGTAATCACCGTTTGGGCATTGTCTATAATAATAAGCGTTTTCCCCGCCGCATAATTATTTGTTTACTTGAAAGGGTTCATTCGTACCTGATTATTACGCTTTGATCAATTAATAGCAGGGTTCAGCCTGTCATATTGGGCCCCCACTACCAGCGACAACTCATCAGCCCAAACCGCCCTGAACAAGAAAAGAGCCTAAGGGCAAGAAGAAAAAAAAGCAACGATCAAAAGAGATTGGGATATTCTGAGACAGTTGAAGGAATTGATATAAACCTCTTCTCAATCCGACTCAACACAATTCTCTATCAACTCATCGCATCAATCATCCTCGACTTAACCCACTATACTCTCTACAATACACCTACACAATGTATCGTGAACATCACCCCGGTCATATCACCCTCCCCACCACATGGGACGAGACCAACAAAGACCATGAAAGAAGCCGACAAGCAAGCACATGCTCCGAACGAAGCTGCGAAAGCATGACCCTCGACGAAACAAGAGAATTATGGCAATGCATGCTTGAGCTACAATCTCGATATGGATGTTATAATTCTACGAGGATAGATATGGCTGTTGATGCTGGTGAATATGGTGTTGACCTAATGCGTATGTCCTTACATCCCCTCTATCCTCAAAACATTTACTGACCGTAGAGCAGCAAACCGCTTTATCATCGATACTCTCAACGAATCCGTTATTGATCTCCCCGATGAAGGTCGCGAACTACTTAACCGCTACTTATGCCCTTCATCACCGACCAAGCAAAAGTGGAAATTCTGGAAAAAGGAATAATCTCTACTTAACTGTTATTTATTTTTATGGCGTTGGACAGAAAAGGCGAAGCATCGATACCCACAATATCAGAATGGCACTGATTTACTACTTATTGTAATTACTAAAACTAAATAAACAAACTGCAACTACATCTCTTGTCTCTCATCTCTCATCTTTCATCTCATCATCCGTCAAGGACAGATGTGTACTAAATCCGACTCTCAAAATCCTTCTCCCCAATAAACCCAGCCTGAATCTTCATGCTCTCCAAAACCCTCGCCTTAGCATCCCCCCTAACATCCATCCCCATAAACCCTCCAAACGTCCTCTCAAACTCCCACTCCTTCAACACCCCCCACATCCTCACCATATCCTCCACACCAAGCGGTATAAAATTAGGAATACTCCAAAGAAACGAATAAGTGTTCAGTCCTGGAGGTTGAGTTCGTTCAGCACCGCTTGCATCGACACTCCAGTCGCCCACGCCTGAGGCTGTGGTCATGAGTGTGTCTGCGATGAAGAGTCGGTTGTTGTAGTGTAGAACCATAGAGCCGGGGAAGTGGCCGCCTAGTTTAATCGCTGTTGCACCAGTGTCCATAATCGGTGTTGTAGTGTCTGTCACAGGAATTTGGTGCGAGGATGAAAGTGTCGTCCATGTCATATCCTCAGAGGCAAGATAAACAGGGCATCCAAACGCCCTCGCCCACTGAACATGAGCACTATAAAAGTGCGGATGACTGATAACAATAGCTCTCAACCCACCCATCTCCTCAATCTTCTTCACAGTATCATCATCCAGCAGGGTAATACAATCCCAAAGTACATTCCCTGTAGGCGTCTTGATAAGAATAGCACGCTGTCCAATCCCAAGTTTAGGCGTAGACGTAATAAACGTGATATCCGGATCAGTAGCACACTGCGTAAACTCGTTACGATGCTTCTTTTTGAGGTCACCAAGCGTGGAAAAGGATTGGCCTGTGGGAGGCACGAATTGACGTGGGTCGTCACAGATGAAACATGTTTTTAGGTATGTGGTTGGGAAGTGTGTGCCGCATGTGTCGCAGACGAGGTGTGAGTTTGTGGTTGTTGGATCGTATGATTCTGGTGTGAAGGACATGATGAGAGAGGACTAGTTTGCGATGACAGATCGAGTAGTGGCTGAGTAGTGTGGTGCATAAACAGGGCAGTTGAGTCTGGATTCTTGTTTCTTTTATGGTGAAACAATCTAGAGGTTGCCTCGGCTTGAGTCTGTAGCTGAAAGATGGTGCTCTGTAAGCATCTTGATTCAACTCCACTGGTTGGTTAATTGACGTCATCCCCGCATTTCACGATAGCTTCCGATTTCGCACCATTTAAGACGACTCCAGATTACCAAGCAAGCATCACGACGTGGTAGTCCTTCAAAAATGATTCCACATCATCGTATCTCGTATTCATCGTGCTATTACATGCACTTTTACCCAGAACTCCATACACCTAGATCCAATGCTAACCCAACATTAAACCCATTCCAAACACTCCCATAGCAATGTGTTTTGTGTTTACCACGCCTCCCACATCTGACTCCCCATAGAAATCAACCGATTAAACAATTGATCCCTCATAGAAACTGCCGTAAGATGGTGTTCCTTCCCATCCTTAGTCTTGATAAGCAACCCATCAACAATCTCACTCCCCATAGCCCATCCAACAATGATCTTGCTCTTCCAACCAAGACCACCCATCTTCTTCAACTCATCAATCTCGCCAATAGTAACCGACCAAGCTGGCTTTAGATCCTCAAGTTCAATCGTCCAACTAACAGCGGGTGTAGTAGCTGTAGCTGTGATGTAAGCGTGGCCCTTCTTACCCTTGTATCGGCAAGGGAAACGGATCGGTCCCGTAATGGGGTTGGGCTGTTCACCCTTTACAACGCCGAGACGGTTCTTTGCGTGGGGAGCGCCTGCTTTGGCTTTGGCTTTGTCGGCGGCTAGAGCTGTTGCTACGCCACCCTTTGCCGTACCCTTAATAAAGTTCATGATGCGATGAGATTTCTTGTGCTTTGTCTTTTCTTCCTCCTGTTCGTGTTCTTCTTCGTGGATTACGTTAGGATCGGGCTGAACAGCCGCAGTGATTTCGGACTGTGATACTCCTTCTGGTGGTGTTAGCAGGCTCACTTCTATCTCCAATCAGTAGTACACACCTAGATGTTCGAGACCTTCTCCGGCAGTCTCATGAGGTTCAGTTGCAGGAGGAATATCCGAGGTAGGGGGCGGAGGCAGAGGAGCCTTGTTCTTCTCCCCAATACGAAGAAGAGTGATAGCCAACTGCGCATTGGTAGGAACACCTCGAAGAATAGTGTTTCTCAGTTCAACATACTTCTCCCAGCGAGGATACGTCCTGTTGATAAAGTTCAAGGCAGGTGTAATAATAGGATCGCCGAAGAATCCAAAGCCAGCACCGAATCCCATTCCCTTCATGGCCATGTAGGGAGACGTAAAGTACGATCCGAGAAGCATGGGTACAAGAACACCAATGAGAATAAACTTGGGTCGATGACGATGGAAAGGTGCAGCAGGACTAAGCGCATTTCCGAAGCGCTCCCAGGTATCGACAAAGTCGGCGATCATGTGCATCGTGGGACGAGCCTTATCCCAGACGGCATTCGATACTGGCTTCTTGGCCCTGTTGTGCTTAGCATGGGGATTATTTCCCAGAGACTTCTGGCGAGCCTCTGTAGCTTCTTCGGTGAGCTTAGTAGGGTCTGGAGCAGCGCTGTCGTCGTCGGGGTCCGTCTGAGGATGCTTTCCGGCAGCTGTACTAACAACGATCTGCTCTCTCGTTAGTCTTTTTCTGTCAAGCGAAATCACAAGGCGATAAAATAATAACTCACACCGGAACATACCGTTGAAAGGCTCGTCACAAAGCTATGAGCCTCCTGTTCAACTGCTTCGCCCTTGTGCTTCTCCGGCGCACCGGTAACCGAGTCATCAGACGCAAGCACACCAGCAGCCGGCGTCTTGACTCCTCCAGTCTTGGAATCAATCAGAGATGGTGGTGCACCAGGGAAGCAGATATCGCGAGCCTCGGGGGACCAGATCAGGATCATGAGGAAGATGATGATGGTCGGACCAAGGATATCGAGCAACCAAGCCAGGGTATACACTCCCAAGAAAGCAGAAGTACGTCTCGTCTCCCTCCATGATCTAAGCCTTACAATATGCTTCCAGAACGAAAACAGCTGCGTGAAAACAGACACATAAAGCCTCTCAATCTGCGCCCTAAGCTTCTCGGGAGAAAACTCTTCGTCATCTGCGATATTCATATCCAACATTCCCAGCGGGGGCTCGTCGATACTCTTGACGTAAAACACCTGCTTATCGAAGCGACGAATCAAAGCCCAGACATCTTCGTTCTTGAGACCACCGACAAGATGCGGCACGGCTTGCGGCTCCTCGTTCCATCCCAGATTCTTAACCTCGACATCGCCGTGTTCGATTTGGGCGGCGCCTTTTTCGCTCAAGTCTAGGTCTTTGCTCTCTTCGGCGAGGGCATGGCTTACGGTTGGAGCTTCTTCTTGGTGTTCTGGCACGATTTCGGGTTCGCTGCCTACGCCTGTCGTAGCTGTCGAGAACCGACGGTTGGGGTCATCGGATGTTGTAGCCATGGTGGTGTATCGCTCTCGCAATAGTTGAAGCGATAGTTGAAGAGCAAAGCAAGAAGCCAACGGTAGCTATTCATATTTGACAAGCTGGAATTGGAATGGGAATACCCCGCCGCCTACGTCAAACTGGCAGGGGAGGAGTATCATGACATCTAATCTTGGATCATGACGTCACAAAATCTCAGCTGAAGACGATCATGGCAAGCATCAACCAAACAGGACAACCAAGACCACACACTATTACCACCAAGATATCGAAAGCGATACGACAAGACAATCGATATTCCCAAAACAAACGAAAAAGACACGCGTAAGAGTCCATATCCTTGGCATTCAGCTGTCAGTTCACGTCACCATTCCACCCATGACACCCACAAATCTGGCATAGTACATCGCTTGTGAACCTTGTTTTTTGGCATCTGAGTTACAGCAAGTCGCCAATAGTAGTAAAGCTACTACAGTAATGTGAATCTATCTGCCTGGGCATGGATGTCTTGGCCTGGTTCTTGAGGCTCTTGGTAAGGATTGCGTAGATCCCGGGTGCAACCTCCGGAGTGGGGCCGATTACCGAGTATCGATATCACGATCCGGACCACATCATCCGGGGTATGTCACCTGATGACTTGTTAGTTGCGTCTGTGAGTTTCGTGATGTTACTTTAGGAAAGGCTTATCGTTAGGTTTGTTTCATGGAAAGTCTAGTTAAGAGGGTGGTCAGCTTGGGCGATAGGGGGTACAGTCAGCTGGGTTATCATTATAGGGACGACGGCTTCGCACTTCTCTTCTACATCGTAGACATGAGCTTCACTACATATAGCACTTGGTGAGCTATTTGTTCAAGGCCGAGGATATCCTCATCTTCAAAGAGAGATGAGTGTCATTCTACGAGAACCCCGACAATCGATCCGAACCACGTAACAGGAACGGAATGAAGGAGCAGACCAGGCAACACCTACCTTCCACAACTTCCATCAACGATAAATGGTCAGCGTAACTCGTCAAAATGCCAAAGGCTCCCTGAAAGACGAACTTCACGAGGTCGCATGTCGATACGACACCACGAAGGCCAAGACTGCCATGACAACTTAACAGTGCTGGCAGCGACATGGCCGACGAGTTTACCAATACAAGCCTTGACATTACCTACAACTCTCGGATTCCCTGGCTTCTAAGTTTTGACAGAGCTTCTTGAACAAGTTTTTGTGGTGACACCATCGATGGGAACAGCCAACCAACCCTAGAGGGGATCATACTTGCGAGTGGAGCGTTCACTACACATTGGGTCTCGACGAATTCATCTCCGGTAGAGCTCTTATCTCCATACTCTTCATTACTCCTTGATGTCTCGACTATTTTCTGTCGCCAACTTCCTTCAAATCACCACAAACGTGTTATCCTCGTTCGACTCCGAATAATGACCGCCAACGAAACGCATGAACTCGCCATGTGTTACCTGCGACACGATTAGTTCTAGATTATGACCTCTGCAGCATACGCACTTGGACTTCTCATGCAATTGACCTACCACTGATTCACAGCAGATGCACATTACTTTGTGTCTGAACCCATGCCGTTGTCGAAAAGGCATTGAGAACAATCTGACGGTGCAACACCAACGTCCCGACAGGACAGTAATATGCAAACCCGACCTGCAGTACTAATCATGGTATATCCCGATGTCGTTTTATATCGCCCAATACCGTTAGAAGGGATTTCCCGGCCTGCAATCGAGGAGTGTTGTTCAATAAGTTCATATTCAGTGGCAAAGTGGCTACCCTATACCAGCGGCGACGAGAGTCGTGAACGACAACCAAGTCAACATAAACAATGCCCGGCCTAATGTTCCAAGCTTCATTTGACTACTAACTATAGCAAGGAGATTGTATGTCCCATAATCAGACTCCTTCTTTACAGTTGGTCATTCGATCCTCTGGCATCTTCGCATGAAGAGCGTCTACCAAGGTGCCAACATCAACCACTAGACATCAGGATATCAGCAGAGGCAAACCACCGAGACTCGATGTACAGTCAGTCAAGATTGATTGGACAATGTTAGTCGCCGTCGACAAAGAACTTGTTCACTCTCAATGTCGGAGCTCGTCGGCCTCAGTAATCTCCTCAACATCCTGTCCGACAAGCCAAATACAACACATCGAAGCATACAACCACATTGCCCGCACTTCACATGCTGCAACTCAATTGAATTGACAAGTATCTCGCCACAAAAAGGCCTCATCTTACATGGCGGTAATCCCACAATCATTCCGCAATCACACCATATTCATTCCGCGGCTGGCAACTCCCGGCATATGCCCACGTAGGAAGATGTGATATCTCATCCCGCAAACACATGCCAATTACAGTACATGCCGCGCGAGGCCATGTAATAAGAGTATGCAGGAACCGCCATGCCCCGGACACCGGTGAGGCCTTATCTTACAGAGCATGCCATACAACGAAACTTGGCATCATGAGATAGCCTCGTGGCTGCTTCAGAGTAATTGATCGATTCCCCCGCGAATACCGGTCTGCGGTTTTGGCAGCCTTGGACCATGCTGGACGAATGAGCGTCCGCCACAACGCGCTGGCCACTAGTTGAGCCAGGGCCTCTGTTCACATGAACTTGGAAGACTCCAATATGAACAAGTTTCTACTCCAGAGAAGTAAAGCAAAAAAAGCAAGATTGCAGCATCGGTGAGATTCACTTGCAGGTGGCCCAACGCTGGAATAGCTGCAATGACGCTTCCCTGACAAGCCCAACCAACATCTGGAGAAAGTATCCGTACTCTGCAGTAAAACATCTCAGCCACGGCTACAGATAGCGGCCGGTACTCTGAGGCTGACTTGCAGATCCCAATGCCATGTCATCCATGCTGGCAACGGAATACCGACCACGTGCCTTGCCGAGGTGAATTGTTTCATGAAGGAGTTCAGACGGTTGACAGCCCAGGTCACATTGAGGCTGCAGTAGTTGGCGCAAGGAGCAAGCGCTTGCTGTACCCGTACGTTACTCCTCGCATGAAGAAATTGCAACGCTTCAGAGTAGTACTCCGATAAGATTCGGCAAAGATACAACCACTCGATTGTACGGAGTATCCAGTCAGACGATATCTCGCTGAACGCAATAACAGCAGCGCTATGAACAATTCCTACCCTCATGCATTGCCGAGCATCCCGAAGGCCCTTCTGGACTCCTTCCACAGACGTTTCGCTAAATAAACGACATGAGCATCTGCATCGCTTGTCCCAGGCAATGTCAGCCGCAGAACCGAACGGTGGTGAGGCGCGCACGCGAAAGAGAGACCCTTGTCGCGATCGTCAGGAACGCGACACAGACACACTCTCCGGACCCCATGTCCGGTGTGCCGCGCTATAGCTGGTCTCACCAGTTTAGGTATAGCCAGGGCAGAACAAGAGGCAGAAGAAAGTTCAATATCAGCCACAGTTGGAAGAGTTTTCACTTGAGACATGGTCAATATGTGACATGCATTGTCTCCCTTGCCTTTGCCACGCAGAGTCAGTAGCAAAAAAGAAAAGAAACCAGAGCAGACCAGAGTAAGTGGCTTTGAGAAGTTTTCTGACTTGCATCTGCTTTACTCTACCCTGTACTGTACAGTACTGTCGGTGATCGGACAAGGAATCCCTTGCCCACTTCTTACATATCGACTGATCATCTCCCCTCCACGATGCATCGCAGCACATCATGATCCGGAGACATTCGGAGCCGCTGCAGACAAAGACAAGAACGCGGCGTGGGGCCGCTCTGTCAGAAGTCTTGTTAGTTACTCAGCCAGTCTGTATCCATCCCATCAACAACTGCTGAAAACTCTGATTCCGTCAGCGAGGTGGAGATGTGTGTGGATGTAGGAATTGCTACGCGTTCCTGACACCAATCGCATTAGACTTGATGCAGACCTCTTCCCATTCACAGTATTTCCACCGAACCGGCCTTTGTACCCGTATGTATCTCGAGGTTTCAACGCATCTATCGGCCTTGGTATTGAAGTTCAAATGCATCTATCTTGTAGCAAGGTAACCTCAAAGTCTGACCGGCTGCAAACTCAGACATAAAAGCTTAGCTTACATACAGAGTAAGCCTTTCGGGGAACGGATACCCTGGTATTCCGTAAACCATCGTGACGTGCATCTGACGGTTGAGTACCTTGCATAACCATTGGCGCGCAGTACGAATACAGTATCGTCTTTCGACGCCGCCAACAATTCAATTGAGGCTCACTTCCAGGAATTCGGGCTCGGTAAACGTTTGCAAAAGTTTCCCGGTTGAACTTTTGATGGGTGACATCGGTTAAGAACTTGAGTGCATCGGAGTAGCGATGTAACCACACAAGAATTGAGGCCCAATTGAACTTGCCACCAGGAACAGAAATCGTCAAAAGCTAATCAGGCCAGATCAGATCGCGCAATTGGGGTGACTGGTTACATTTTATGCTGTTGAGAACCTTCTGTAGCATGGGCAAATGCACGCTTCTCAAAGAATAAATGCAGCCACGTTTCTTAAAGAAGCATCACGGAATTATGCTATTTATGAAAATAAAATTCTAGCTGGAATGCAAGCCCCAAGCCGCAACCGTGAAACATAAAACGGCCCGTTGTATTAATTCTTCACTTCTCGATCGATGGCTGAACTTTGTTGCCAACCCATTACACCAGAATGTCGCTAGTTCTTAGAAGACAGAATTGGGCTTACAATTGGTGGTGTCTGTGCTTTTCATCTCGATTTCATATCTACGTAAAGAGCATGCAGATATAGCGTTGAGATGCATTAGACGTACGGCACAGCAAAGTGTCTGAATTCAATTCCGCTGATGTACAATACTTAATGGACTACTGCAAGACAGCTGCAAGACGGCATAAGAATGAGCTTCAAAATTGGAAAAGTTGATGTTAATCATGACGGCATCAGTGGGTTGTAAGCTCTTGGATGATGCTTCATCTCATCCACTTGGGGCTCTAGTTAAGCTCGTTTCCCTGTTTGTAGATGATCACCATTGTTTGAGGATAGATGCCTTGCGACCGAGGCACCAAAGCGCACGGGAGACACTAACCAATCACGAAATCTAGCGTCGGATAACGATTGTGAATTAGGAAGCCCTAGAACTTTGCGGAGGGAGGGTCGGACTTCAGAATTGAGTTTGAGTTTGTGCGGGCGTAGTAAGATATTGGGGGTTTTGAGAGTGAGTCTGTAAGCATTGGGGTTTGAGTTGTTGACTTTGACTGAATTGTTACTTAAGATTGAGCCTGTTATTGGCGGAGAGAGTATATCGCAGATGATCGTCCAACTCAATAAACCTTCAGCCAATTGCTACAGCCGGACCTAAATCAGAGAGAACATACATGTCCGACACCGGACAAACATCTGCCAAACTCAACCATCCTCTCTTCAATCTTCAGTGACCTCCGCCGCGTGTCTGACAGCTCTCAACGAACATGCAAAGCGCGAACTCAAATGCACGCGAGTTCAACAAGACGCAACGCCACAGATTTGCACATTAAAGCCTCACTGCGAGAAAAAAGGTCCCCTGCAAGTAATCCAAACCGGCAGGTATTAAGCTAGACTCTAACTTGAAGATTACTGTACACTTGTGAAAGCTTCAGTCGTAAAAACCCATGTCTTTCAACCCATGTTAGAACACTCTGGCGGGACGGTTGGAAGCCTTCCGCGGGCACAACGGTCAGCCACCACGCTGGGCTAATGCAGCAATTCTTAGGGGCTCAGGGTCGTCGACTCGTGGGTGCGGTCAACTGGCATTAGTCGTGTTTTATTTGCTTTGTCGGTAAGGACGATATTATCTGAGCGGTGTTCACAATGAGTAACGAACAGCATTGATGTTTTGAACCCCAATTGACCCGACGATCACGATGCCTGTCGATGTGTCGAATCTTTAGGGTCCTGTAGATCGACTGCAATGGGAAATGAGCAGTCATCGTTTAAGCTTTTCCTGTTCCCGGAGCACTGGTCGCCGGCGCAACTCCTAGTCAAAAAGTCTCTAGACTCTGTTGCTTACGGCCCTTCCATCTTCTTCCTTCTTCCATGGGTGCCCGCTCCCCCGGCGCACCATCGGCGTCGCTTCCCTTCCGCTGGGAAGCTTGGACTGCGGCCGCTATGCCGTGAAGGGTAAACCTGCCCCGTCTGCAAGAGACAAAGATTCAATCAATATGAAAGCAGGGAAATGTAATCTGAGTGGCAGAAACCCTATCTCGATGCGTGTGTCATTCCATCTTATGGTCTTTCAAGGGTCCTACTCGGTGGAGCAGAAAAAAACAATTCCAACGGGTTTGACAGAACTGCTCACGAAAAAAGTAAATACTTTCTGACTTGTGCAGCGGAAACGGATGCTTCCGTTCGCTGCTTTGACAGAGTGGATTCGACTCATGAGAGCGGTCAAAACGTGAGAGAGGCTGGAGATAGCGGACGGGGAGGACGGGAAGAGGGAAGGGGGGCCCAGTTGTCGTCTCGTGGAAACAAGTCCAAGCATTTTTTTTTCTGTTTTGCGAAAGGGAAGTGATCGACAACAGGAGAGCTTCGACGTAATATTGCAGACTTCTCAACAAGTAATTCAACCACAGCTGCCATGAATTCAAGGGAAAGGGTTGCTTTTTTTTTTTGGGCTGGGAACAATAGAGTTGTGCCGTCAGCGGCTTCAATTCAAACAGCTTTTCCCAATCTGGGTTATTTAATCGGTGGCGCAGGAATACAGTAGACTTTAGTACAACTGAAGCACACCTTCGGAGTGTCTTCCGAAAAGCAAAACCACAAGCGAAAGTCTAGAGAGAGAAAAGGGATACCGCCTTGAAGTTCAAGGCGGTATCCTGAACAATGCCTTGTAGGTCAGGTCAATCCGGGGACAAGGGTAAGAAAACGAGGCCGACCCAGACGAGCGGTAGGTGCCAGATACGATGCCATGCCATGCCATTCAAAAGTCATGTGCAAGGCTATTATTGTATACGTACCCCCTGCTGACTCCTCTTTGCCCAAGGCCCCAAGCTTTTTGTTGTTACTTTACCCATGTCACCGGGCTTCTCGCCTGTGAGAGCCCTGGCGATGGATCTGCCTGTGAGTCAAATGACTGCAACTGCAAATAAGAGGAGCAATGACTGCAAACGAGAGGAGAAATGATCCAAACGAGAGGAGTAATAAATGCAAAAAGGGATTTCGCTTGCAGTCACATTATCACGAATTGCTGTAGCAAAAAGAGTCAGGGATCTGCAACAGTGATGAGGTCAAGACGGAGAAAAAAACAAAAACAGTAACCTGTAGAAAAAACCGCTGATCTTTGCATCCAATGGCAACAAGCTACCACTTCACTTTCCATGTGAAGGAAAAAAAAGAAGCTGGGGTATGTTCTGACTGGAATGCAAACACCTCTAGGTCTTTTCCCATTTCGGGAGTTACACACAACCGTTTTTTCCAACGTTGGATAAATGGCGGAAGCATAAATAAATTAGTTCAAGTTGCATAAAAGAACGACATCGTGATTTCATCGAAATCTTGAATCATCATCGATGAATTCCTTCATGGAGCATCCCTGTCAAACCCTCGATTGTATCGATCCAAGGTTCTCTTTCAGGGTCTGATATCGTTCGTCTGTTTTTGTTATTGCTGTTTGAGATAAACTCTCTTCTATCTGCCGCTGTGTCTTTACTGTATGTTTCCGTCCCTGAATAAAGCCATTGTTTCAAAAAACACTGGTTGCCGTCTTGTCGATCACGGTAGTTTCAATTGGATCTGAGCCACAAACAATATGTTATGCACGGGCTTGTTTCCCTTGCTTCCAACACAGCCAGCCTCTTCAAGGCCTCAGGCTCTCCGCCCAATTGGCGGAATCAACGGCCCCACTTCCCAGAAGCCCTGAAAACCCTCTGTAGAATGCGCTGTAAGCATCCGCTGGAGTATCACGACAGAACCAAGGACATCAGCCTATGATTGTGTCTCTACAGCTTCTCCTCATCACCTTATTCCCACGTCACGCCTGCATCCTTGTCCGAACAAATTATCATTCAGCCGCCAGAAGAGAGAGAACAGAACACAGCAGGGCAGCAACATGTCTCCCCCGCCTTGGAAACCTTGAACGTCAGCCAACCCTTTATCCCTGCATCCACGAACGAGGTATAACGCAGCTTTTCTATACCTCTTGTACAGCATGTTGAGACCGCAACGGTACAGAATCATTTCATCACCGCTTGGAAATCATTGTGCAGAAGGAACAAGAGGAGTAAAAAGTCAAAAGCCACCTCACCGATCATCTTCCACCAACCTAAACCCACAATGTAGCATCACCAGACCTACATGTAGAAGTTATACTTGGTAACATCCAATGATAAGGTACAACACCACGATAATAATCTTGGCTGTAGCCGCGGTTCAGTACAGTACAGTAGAGTAGCAACAACGTCAGCTGTGCAGTTGCAGTTCCTCCTCATGTAGTCGCGCCCAATCCTCGGTTCAATAACACGTGGACGACCGAGCGCTTGTTCTCTCAAGTTACGACTTGAATACTTGCTGTACTCTTCTGCCGCGCGATGAACCCTGCCCAGCCGCCGATTGTCAATCGTGCCATGCCAACACCATCTCGTGATATTTACTATAGACATGCCCCCAGCTTCCACTTTCTCCCAAACGTCTCAATTGAATTGATCTGATATCCTACCAATTTTGAAACCACCGTCGTCATTGAATCTTTCGTTCATCATCACCACTTTCTGTCGCTTGTTACGAGTCACACCCGCCTCACGAGGTCACAACCAACCAGCACCGTTGGAAGGCGGGCCAAAGTCTAAAAAGCAACCAGCAACGGGGGACTTTGTTTTTCTTGAGTCGAGCTTCTATTGGGTCCCTAGGTCCAAACGTCAACAAGAAAAAAAAAACAAGAGTCAGCCATCACTCGGCTTTTCACACTAGCTTCCTTTGCACTGAGTCTGCCGAACACAGCCCACTTGAGAGAGAAGACAGAGAGGAAAGAAGGAACTCCACTACCGAAACCGTTTCCTCGTTGACTCCTACCCAACGCCAAACCCCACCAGGTCTCTTTTTTTCCTTAGACTCACAGGAAAAAAGTTGCAAGCAGAAACCAGAGCCCAGCGTCCAAGCCCAGGTCTTGGAAGGACCAGGACCCGCCCCGCGCTCGCACCTGCCACCCCTGTTCCCAGAGCCCACCCACCAGCAACACAACTTTCCGCTTCCATTAGCCATTCCTTCCCAGAATCCCACCCCGGTCTCAGTTTCTTAGTCTTGGAGGGAAAGAGAGTCAACCCCCGGTCCCCGGATCCGCCGCCACTTGGCCCGACAGCAACAGCGACAGCGCAAAGAAATACGTACCGGTCAAAAACCCACTAAACCCTCCTTGGGCTGCGGTCACCACAGGCTGGGCTTCTCTTTAGACTATCATCCCGAGGCATCCCTCCAACTTCTTGTTTTCCTCTTTCTCTTCCCACCCTTCCCACCCCAAAACAAAAACAACATAATATAGCAATCCTGGAGAAAACAAAGTCGAACGCTCGCTTTTTCGACTCTCCCTATCCATCACGGCCTCGACCGTAAAGGCCGACATCATGTCGCCCAAGCTCAAGCCGCTGCTTCTGCCGCAGATGGTGGAGGATCGCCGCAAGTGGGAAGTACAACAAGTTAGCCCCGAGACAGACCTCTCATACGTCTACTACACAACAAACTCGTCCTCGTCCGATGTTGCTTCACCACTCACTCCGACATTCTCCCCTGCAAAGGGTCACTACCGCATGTCCAGCTCGACGTCTTCTCTCGATCTGCCACCGCAATTGAACGAAAGTCCTGTGTCTCCTACGCCATCGGTCCACACAAAACCCCCAATGCGATCATTGCCCGATGTTCAAGAAGAGCCTCTGGAACCCGAAACAAACAACCACAACGACGACACCGACCGTATTAGTCTTGCTCCTTCGGACCAGTTTAGTCTCTATGACTGCTTGTGTATGTCTTGTTCTGGTCAGGCCGTCATATCTTCCCGCAAGGAGTCGTGCATGGCCTGCCACCTTCGTAATCGTGGAGTTACTAACCCAGCCTCTTCCCGTGTAGGCGACAACCAATGTGAGCCCCGAAATAGTTCCGAGGATATCATGTTTGACGGCAACATTGTTGGCGATTACGATATCGACTACGACATGGGTTTCTTGAGTGACGGTGACATGCCCATGGACGAGCGCTCCCGCAAGAAGAGATCAGGTAGCGAGTCACCCTTTGCCGGCCTCACGTCACGAATTGGTGCCCGCTTCCCCAACATGTCAATCTGGAAGCCAAACGGCCGTCGAGGCAACCCCATGATGTCGCCCAGCACCGAACTCAGCTTGGAAAGTGTTGTACTGTCTGGAGGTCCTTCAAGTCGGTCGTCATCAATGTCTGCGCCCAGCCGACCTGGCCAGGAGCGCGCAATGGAAAACACTGGACTCCCCACTCCTGCAGTATCTTACTATGGAAGCACCGAGAGTATCAACCTACCCGCGCCTATCGATATCGAAAAGGCGCAAGCTCTTGTCGAGCGATCCGAACTTGAGCGAGAGCGAGGCATGGCCACAACACCTCTACTACCTCCATTAATGACCAGCCCTCTCTGTGGACCCCCACCAGAGTCTCCTCTCCAATCACCAACCATCGCACCACCCTCTTCGACTACCGAAGTCCCGTCGCCAGTCCCTTCTGCGACACAGTTCCCTCGACCATCTCTAAGCACGAAGCCTTCAGTGTCATCCTTCCGCTTTGGTACCAACAGTCCTGAGATTCCACTTCCCCTCCCATCAATCCTGCAGGAGTACGACGAGTGGTCTGATCGCCTTGGTCATGCCAACTTTACCATCACCCCGCAGCCTTATCAACCCGAGACTGTGAACATGGAGACACTTCAACAACTGCGCAACGATTGGGACACTGCACGATGCAACTACACCAAGCACCTTGTACGCACAGGAGAGAACTATGGCGAGACCAGCAAGATTTACGCTCTTACCGAGGCCAAATGGACCGACATCGAAAAGCGATGGAGGACAACCCACGATGGACTCATGGCCCAGATCGTGGAAGCTACCAGCTCTGCTCCCGGTTCAACAAGTGGTTCACGAAGCCGCAGCCGTGGTCGTGGACGAGCACGAGCCAACAGTGGCGGTTCCATGCTTGGTCGACCCCCTCCCCTGGACGATGTCTTTGCTGGTATGCAATGGAAGCGCCTCGAGGATGGACTGCCCAGCGCTATTCCCCGGCTGGTGGATGCGGATGGCAAGTTCCCCGCCCGAGGCGACGAGGACATTGTAGGACCTATGCAACGGGACGAGGTGATGCTACGGACGCACAGCGAGGAGCGCAAGAGCGCACGATTCTGGAAGAACCTCGCAGGCAAAGTTGGCCTGCGAAAGTAATTCCACTCAACCGATTTAACGATCAACTTAATGACCTACGACATGACGACTAGACCACACTAGAAGTCATTGATGAGCCAGCTATCATGGGGTTGCTTGGCGTTTTATCTTCTTTCATGTCTTTTTTTGCAACATCTTTTACAGAGATACCCCGACTCATGTCATTCCTTTTCATTTTTTGGGACATTGAACCCCATATAGCCACGACGGCATACCACATACCTTCGGTCTTGGAGACCTGCACATATTGTTTATTGTTTAGAGATGTACATAATTGGAAGTGCGGGGCGTTGAACAGAGGAACCTGGATAACGAAAAAGCGAGAGAAAAGTTTAGACGGGAACTCGGGTACCAAAACAGCAAGAACAATGCGCAGAGCAGCGCTGGAGTTTCGATTTGCTTTTACAATTTTCATTGTTTCCCCCGCCACGGATGGATGTGCACGACATCATCCACGCTTGCACAAACACACAAACATTTTAACCCCCGGACATTGCAAATGCAAAGGTCATTAATGGGTTGAGGTGTTGGAAGCAAGGGAACATGTCACAACGGGGATGATTGTGTGTACAATCATCATTTGCTTTTGGCGTATTGGATTGGGTGGTGGTTGAGGGGACGATATTAATGGCTGTCGATCTTGGACAGCTCTCCGGCCTTGATAAGGTGACGAGGAGATAGTCAGAAGAAAGCTGATCTAAAATAATAAAAAAATATCTAAAATACCTACTGTTTCTCATGACTGTGACTGCCTGCCTACCTAATAATTTGTCTTAGTACGAGGTTGGTTGACTTAATGAGTGACGACGATAACTATGAGAAAGGTTGACTGATGGATGGTAACTACGAGTAGGTTGACAGCCATGCAGTGAAAGGCCCCTTGATTAGTAAAAGTCGTGATCCCAAACACGGTCTGCCCAAGCGAAGCGAAGCACGATAACCTATCAATCAGTTTCGTTTCCATTTGGTGACACCCTCACGCGGCACGACGCGACCCTCCATTGAAAAGTTGGGCACCCCCTCTTTTGGTTGCTATGGCCCCCTCATTTTGGACACGAGAAGTGTTTGTATTTGTGGGGGTTGGGCTTGTATTGGTGGTGTTTTTATATATACGTTTGGTGGATGATGTCTTGTGTGTCTGGGTTGTGTGTACTTGTCAGGTTGGATACAGGCTTGCGCCATGGCTTATGTTTCGTTTCAAACAAAAGGGGGAAAGATGAGCCGTGGTTTTGACAGCAGATCTGATGTTTCACTTGCATGCGGGTTGCCGTTTATGAGGGTTTTATTTACACTTTTTCCTGTCACTGTTTGGTGGTAGATGTTTGTGTGTTGGATGATCGTGATTGATGGAAATGTGAGATGTGCGGGCGAGACGGGTAGATGCATTGATCGGAAACTGAATGCTTTATTTAGATGAGGAGGGGAGGATGTGGTAGAGGGAGAGGTTGTGGAGGACTGGGGGAGGTTGGAGTGACGTCTGACGTGTGGGGGTGGGACGGGGAATCCTTGTGAGTGCAGCTTTGCATTGACATCCTGGATGTTTGAGGTGAGTGAAGTTTTACAAACAGGATTCACTTGTGATGTTGGCAAGTACCGCTATTACAGTGTGAGATGGGAGAAGTAGGGAGAGTAGGTGAGACTATCTATCGTAAGTATTATTAGTGTATTTCGGGATCTTGCTTGTATTGAACGGGATGAATTATTGTTGATATTGGGGTGGTGTGGCTTGCGTTGGCAGGTGGTTGGTTCAGCCACCCGTCAAGTTTCGAAGCGAGGAGTATGGGACTTTACTACAGTCATGTTTTTGGCGACAGGCCAGTTTTATGATGGGTTGCTTAAAACCGACTCAGCGCCATGAACTGACGGTGAAATATGACTTGACATGACACTGAATATATGGCAGGTTGGAAATACTGAGACCTTCGTTACTGTTAGAGGTCCACTGATATAGATGGCTTGTAAGGTAGCCACCTATTCATGCTGCTGGGATGATAGCTCATATTGAGTCCCGCGGGCTGAGAAGAAGGGTCCATAGATAGAACCAACACTTCAACGGATGTCTCCAACACCAAGACTTCAGCTTCACACGTTGGGTCGTCGCCTCGGACTATGATACTCTAGCAATGGAAAGTATGACGGGAAACAATACTGCAACGCTGTGAATGAGCAAGCCCTCACCTGGCTTTGCCTTCTCCGATGCATGCATGCGCTCTCGCTGCTCCTGTCACTGCGGCGCTGCCCCCAACATTAACATCCAAAGTGCCGTGATGCCTATCGGAGTTATGGTTCCGAGCACTCCTCAATGAGGTCGACGAGCCGGTCATCGAAGTGCTCTTGAGATTTTGCACCTGTCATGATGGATCAAGTCTGAGGCTCTTGGGATGGCATGGAGTGCCACCCTCATTTCCTGAACTGTTCGTGGGGGCTTCTTATATCCAGCGGATTACACTTTTCGCGTAGTTGTTCCAGTGGACCCTTGTCCCAGATCTATCGACGTTGGGCAAGTAGGTATACAAGAGTGCCAATGGGAACGTACGGTGAAGGGGGAACTCCCGCTTTGGTGAGGGTGTTGGCCGAATCTTGACCCAGGGATAGGTCCTTCAACCGATGGATTGAGCTATACATCTCCAGTACTTCGCAGTCCGTGGGGAGGAGAATGCGAAGGATGAGTTGCTTTCAGGTGAGAGACTAAATAGTGATACCATATCTCGCCATGAAGCACATGGATGCTCTGCCTTCGGGTTAAAATTGCAGTGAAGATGGCCCAGGGTATTTAGTTTATAACCACGAGGCTGACGCTATGTTCACCTCCAGGTCAGAGAAAGAGTCTTTGCGATAAGAAGACACTTAAAGTGCGACAGAGACGTGATGGCCAGTCGTATGCTGCAAGATATAGGGTAGAATGAGTATACACGACCACTGGCGCTGGCGCATGGACAATGGTTCTGTGAACTAGAACCTGACAGCTATTCAGGAAGAAACTAATGGTTCTCTTTGCCTCTCGTAAAGTGGTGAAGTTGTGAGGACTCAGGTCATTAGAGTGAGCCGTTGTTTCAGGCGTCTTGCTGGCTTGGCTCGTCAAAAAATAAAAATAAAAAGGAGTTTGGATATACCTAGGCTGCAACCTGAACAGGTACTAGTCAAGTGTTGTATAAGATGCTACTGCATAAGGCCAACAGTATCAGCTCGGTCGCATCAGACGAGCAGGTCTTTGACAAGGGGGATGGGCAAAACCGCATGGGATAGTAGGTGGGCGGGCAGCGAGGGTGACTGCTAGAGAAGTGGCGACTCTATGTCTGTGTTTGCGTTGGGCTGGTATGGGGTAGGCATGTGAAGAATCGCCTGTATTCACACAAGATCCAATTTGATCGACTTGGCCGATAACTGAAAGCAAGGAAAACAGTGAGTATATCTGCGGCGTCATGAATCAGGCATGGAGATTAATATGCCAGGGGACCGGTCTCCCGCTCTGGGAGCCCAGGGTCAGCAGGACCAAGACGAGAGCGATATATCAGTCTGGCGATGTCTGTTATAAATTCGTTCCCGAAGGCCAGCCATCTCAGCGGTGAGTTGGAGTGCTGGGCTATCACGTATGGTTCAAATGGACATCAAAGCACCCATTATGGGAGCATCTCCTTCCGAGACCCACGACTTGAATGTGCAAGCTTGCAGCCAAATGAGAGATGTTCGAGTGTGAGTGAGGGCGCTCTCTGTAAAGACACCATGTGTAGCAAAACTAAAACAACGAACTTCTATTACTGTTGCAATTTCGTTCTCCATCATCAACAACATACACATCCTTCGTCATGGTATCCCGGCATCGTGATTAGACACTCGAACCCATCACCGTTCGCTCCATGTACTGAAGGAACTGTCGCCGCACCGTTAGCCCGCGAAATAATTCGAATTACGGCAGGGCTTAGTCTCGATCTAAAAACAGCAAATCAGTAATCCAAGCGCCACATCACGATACAAGTACTCACGCCGTGAGCAGTAATCCAGATGCCGCTCCCGTCTGTTCTCGCAAGCCGGTGTTTGGCAGACATCTGATGGCAAACAGTCAGTCTACTTGGTCACCAGTCTCATACCTCATGTACCTACGATAAACGCACATGTTGCCCCATTTCTTCTCTTCGGGACAATCCGGTTCATGGCAAACATCTAGTCATAAGTTAGCTGCGAAGGATCCTGGGGTCGACTACTTACGAGATTTGCAGAATGTGGAATCTGGGAATCTTTCTTGGTTACATCTATCTATGACGCAGCGATCTGTGGTAGTTTTGTAAGTAGTTGTGCAGGGTGTGAATCTGGGGATGGGTACGTTGAGTGCAGTGTCCGTTTGGAGTGAAAGCTCTACAGTCTCCCGTGAGGCATTTCTTTCTGCCCGGGATGTAGAGTAAGGACATCTTGATATTTGGAAAGGAAGTGGTTACTTAGCTGAGGAGTTGTAGCTGTGCCGTTGGGAAAGGGATGAGCTGTACTCGACAGAAGAGCATGGGGAAAGCAACTATATATGTACAGATTGGGGCGCAGCACACGGAGAACATGAAAACCTGAGTGTGAGTTAGATAAGCGCCTGGGTTGAGGTAGACTCCTCGGCATTGGTTATGCTGATAACTCATATGGCAAGGTCACAAGGCAAACGACAAGGCAGAGACGATTGATCGTCGATTTCAACCAACTTGCTTGGAAGGATTCCACTAGTAGAAGCTACTATCAAGTCCCATATATGCGCATTGCCTTGCTCGCCTCCCATCCATCTGACCCGGAGTACTTTACTTTCAACCTCTTTCCTGCCTTTGATAGGCTATTGTAAATGTCAACCAAGATAAATCTAGTAGCTCAAACTGAACATGAAACAGTTCTATCGAATTCCTGCAGATACGCGACCCAACGTCCTGCATATCACAGTCATATCATCAAAGAGTATTTGAGGCCAGCCCTCTAGTCTAGACTTGGTTCGTCTGCCTTATATCTCCCCATGGCGAACAGTAGACTAAGATGATATAGGAAAGCAGCTCCTGGAGTATCAGGAACGCGTTGAGACTAGTTGCATCAACCAGCCTTATATCTTCGGATAATGGCCAAAGAGAACGCCCTGTTCTACCAGACTATCGACCTTTCTGACGAATTATACGTGAGGTCAGTCCGATTTCCCGCCGCGGGAGTAGTTCCGCCAGCCTTGACCAGCGGCTTCATGCATCACTAGCGCTCAGCTAGCCTGGACGTAGACCCTTCTTCAGCTTAATCGACGCAATGTCTCAGACCTCCAACGGACGCTTCCATATCAGGCCATTTATACAGAGAACGAGTTTCCTCGGATTCTACTTAACATTCTGTGCGCGTCTCGAAATAATCCAATATGGTTTCTGTGTCTCTCAAAGGTTGAACAGTCATGGCTACTCTAGGTACGACTCACGCATACCGACATTGTATACATCTAACAGCATTCAGGATTCAGCGGTGGTGTTCCACGACAAAACAATGCACCCGAAGTCTGTGTCGGAAATCTACCAGAGCTTGTCCCCGAGAACACAGCAGACAATGGAGTTCAAGATGTTGCCAAAGTCGAGACAGCCTCCCAGGTTATTGAGAGCCCGGTAGGAGAGTCTAAACCATCTCTTATTTGCGGTACGATGAACAATCCAGACCACGGAGAACCTATCAGCTAATTATGGCGACCTGTGTAGGAATGAAACGGAAAATTGTTTACATTGTTCTAGCCGTCGTCCTTCTACTAATTGTGGCCATCATTGGTGGCACTGTCGGAGGTATACTGGGGAGTCGGGCTGATTCTGGTTCATCCACTGCCGAGATCGCCATCGCAACAACATCTCTGGATCCAAGCAGCACGTATGTGGTCTCATACCTCAAGGAAGAAAACACCCACTAACACATTGTACAGCTCATCCTCTGACGAGATGGCTATTACAACATCCTCCATAGATTCAAGTACGGCAGATCCAACCATGTATGTGAACCCTCCGTTGAAGGAAGGCCTCCGCTGACAAGTCCTCCAGTTCAACCACTGCAGAAGAAACCACAACTCCAAACCCAACTACGTCCACAGCAACATCCACATCCAGCGCTCCATGCTCCGAAGGGACCGTCGCCGCCGGCGAAACACAAAACTATCTCGGCCTCTGCAAATTCTCGTGCGCATACGGATACTGTCCACCAGGACCCTGCACATGCACAAGCCACGGCGATGGAAAGCCCTTGCCTCCAGAGACAGGAGTCCAAGGCTGTCCTCTTCCAGGTTCAAGTGAAGGATATCGTGGGTTGTGTTCTTTTGCTTGTAACCATGGGTATTGTCCGCCTGGAGCCTGCACCACGGAGTGCTAGGTGGATTGAGGAACATGAGGATACCAGATGTCTTTAATGCACTTGCTATGTATATTTCGCGCCTTTCTGATCAGGTAGTCATAAGTAATTACATGTGCCAGTAGTATCTTACAATATAAGGTATCCACCTCTGCCTCTCAGGCTTCTGTTGAGCTACGGAACTGGAGGTGCGGAATACGCCCAAGCAGGGCATCAATGAGATAAAGTCTGCAATAAAAAGCGGCATCTAAAAGCGCCTTACCCATCACTTTTCCCTAAACAGCAACCTGCTTCAATAGCGCGCCACGAAGTCCAAGATGCAGACATATAAGTGGTTGCGCATTTGCGGCTGAGAACCCTGGTACAGGCTGAAAGAATAGACACAGCATAACGACATGAGCACTTAATCTTTCAGCATATCAAGTCACAGGAACCATGTTGCATTGGAGGAATTGACAGGGGAATGCACTTTCAAAGAGAGGGTATAATAAGTGCCAAGAGGGGTACTTGTCTATCTGCCGTCTTGGTTTCCCCCGCTTCTGCTTTTTCGTGTAAGTCAAGATGGAGCCTCAACGGGTTTTGCAGCATGCGAATACTATGCCTCAGGGTTTATCGCATCAGAGATCTGTTGCTAGAAAACCAGTTGGAAAACATTCTGTAGGGTCGCCGCAGACTATTTCTCTTGCGCACCGGCCTGCGCCTCAACAACAGCACTTCCAGGGCGGTTATCCTCCTCCAGTCCAACAGCAGCAGAGTCAAATACAACAACAGAGACCTCAGTCTTACCATCCTGGACAGCAGATTCATCCCGGGTATCAACAGAGTCCAAGTCAAATCCAAAATGCTCAACCTGTCATCCAACCCACTCAGAGTGTGCAGCAACAGCAGGTGCAGCCGGCTCAGCACCTTCCGCAACAGCAGCAAGTGCAAACCCAGCATCATCAACCCCAAGCACAAACGAGCCAGCAACAACAACCTCATCAACAAATACCTCAACAGCTGAACCAACAACAACCACAGACACCAGTCCAGCATGTTCAGGGACAACCTCAACACCTACCACCCCCGCAACAGCTGCAATCACTGCCACAACAGCACGCCCAAGGGCAGCAACAGCAGCAAGTGCAAACCCAACATCCCCATCAACCTCAACCCCAAGCGACCCAGCAACAACCGCATCAAGTATCTCAACAGCTAGCACAACAACAATCACAGGTTCCGATTCAAAATGTCCAGTCGCAACCCCAACACCACTCACCCCTGCAGCAGCTGCAACAACCATTGCTGCAAGAGTACGTCCAAGGGCAGGAACAGCAGCAACAGCCGTACCACCAACACTCCCCGATCCAACAACAACAAATTTTGACACAGAATCAACACCCCCAGCAACAACCTTTCAGTCCGACAAGCTCAGCTCCAAACATCGCGCAGCAGGCAGCTCAGCCCACACCCCCAAACGTCCAACAAACACAAGCACCGCCAGCAAACTCAGCACCTCAACTACAGTATGCCGACCCCGGTCATGGAAACATCAACTCATCCATCGCGGATCACGGAAGACCTGCAAGCATCATCGGTAGCAGCCCCGGTATCGCTACACCTGCCACAACTGTCTCCAGCCTTGCTTCGCCAAGTGTGACAAGCACTCCAGCATGGGATCCCAGTGCTGTTCCTCCGATTCAGCAAGCCCCGACAGTCGATATCAGACGCACATCTACCGGACAGCCCAAACAGTGCAATCATTGTCGAAAAGGTGAGTAAACTTGGCCACGCTCAGAATACGTTGGCTTACCATGATAGCGATCCCCCTCAACGTATCAGTATACACTTGTCTCATTTGCAGTACTGCACACATCGCGACAAGCTTCTGTGTTTGGTGCTTCACCTCCAACGCAGTTAACACTTCCCACAGCCACGATAAAACTTACTACGCGACGGAATCCGATCCCCGTGTCCAGCCGTCAGTGCAAGATGCCACAGCGCACATGTGGACGATCCGAAAGAATGTCTCCGGAAGACTATGGTACACACATAATGCTACTGGACTCAAGACGCACCTCAAGCCTACAGCAGCGGCATTGTCTGGGTTCTCAGGATTGCCACCGGGCTGGGATGAGCGAAGGACACCTGACGGTCGGACATTTTACTTCAACAAGAGAATGGGAGCAAGCGCTTGGACAAAGCCAGCCAATTCTCTTCCCGACGGGTGGAAAGAGTTGAGAACGCCAGATGCCGTGCCTTTCTATGTCAACGAACAGCTTGGACTGTCAACCTGGGATCGACCAGGACAGCAGCCACGGCAAACGAAGCAGGGCAACAAAGTGGTGGTCAGACGGAGGCCTGCGCCAGGACAGCCAAACACTCCACAGAATGTCGGCGACAACATTCTTTCAGCAACTATAAATGCAGCCAGACTCACCGGTCAAGGTGTTGAATCCGCCAGCAGACAAGTCGGAAAGCTAGGCAAGAAGAAGAACTGGAGGAAGTTGGGAAGGATGCTGAACCAAGTCAATGGAATAAACGGGGATAATTCTGGAAGTGACGGCGAGTACAACGATTATAATGACGACGGTGGTTTCGGTTTCGGCGATGACTCGAACGGCTACCAAGATCAACAACAAGGGCAGTTCCAACAGAGTTTCGACTACCAGCAGCCCTCTGAACAAAACTTCGACTTTGGGGATAACCAACAGCAAGCGACGTTCCAGCAACCTGCGTATGAGCAACAGACGTTTGAGTATTCTGTGCAGTCAGGTTATGAACAATCTACGTTTGACCAACAGCCCGGGCAGTTCAGTGTTACGACAGAGGTCTCTTACACGACCGAGTCGCAGCCGTCCTTCGAACAACAGACCTTCGAGACGCAACAGGACCAATACGGTCAGCAAATGTACGAGCAGCAACCTGGTCTCCAGGATCAGCAACAACCCATGTTCGAGCCGATGATGAACCACGAGTCTATCACCGTGACTTCTCAAACGGCTGAGACATTTGAGCCTGTTCTGCCAATTCAGCAAAACGATTATCTGCCGCCGCCTATGCCACAAGAGCCTTATGTACAGCCAACGCCTCAGCCTGTATACCAAGCATCCGTACAACAGACATATCCTACCCAGCAATTCGTCTACGAGCCGGCCCAAGTTCAGATGCAACAGCAACAAGTCACCGTCTCTTACCAAGTACCCACGTACACTCTCGAGCCAGCATCGACCGTCATACCTCAGCCACAAACACCACAGACTGTCCAGCCAGTGTACATCCCGAATAATCAGCCTGAGATCATCACCAGCGATGCGCATCTAGTCGAAATCCCCGGTACACCCGATACTACAACTCTTGTGCTGAACAGTGGATATGGTGGTAATGACATCCTCGCCGGCACAAGCCTGGCGGCAAACCAGAACATGGTAGTATCGCAACCACCGCAGGATGATGTTGTAGTCCAAGTCACCGTCGAGCAGACGCGGTCACCCATGCCGCAGACAACATGTGGACCAGAGCCAGTGGTGGTTCAAGAGTATAACACTGCGGGAAAGACAGATGCGTTTGTTTCTGTTGATGCTGTGGAAATTGAGAATAGCTTTGCTATGACCGCGGCCAATAACTGCAAGGACTATATCTAGTGTGACATAGTGGCCGCTCTGCTTTTGTTTAATCAAGGTATGGTGTTTGGAGCATATGAGCTGGGATTATTGGAACACGATAGTGTAGCAATGTCTTGATCTTTTTCTCATTATCATAATCCAATATACGAACGCTTTGTATCTGTATACCATACAATCTATCCAACTAGTACCAAAGCATGACAATCCCTGATCCCACTCTAGGCCATTTCATAACTATCAACCCTCTGACTATCACCCCGTTTAATCTTCCTCCTCAAATCCCTAAGTTTATTCGCCTCCTCCTCCTCCCCAATCCAAACAGGCTGAAAACTCTTCTGCCACAACCACCATCCACCCCCCGTGATCAAGGTAACAGGAATCGCAATAACAAAATACAACCATATCTCTTTCGAAACGCTCCACACCCCCGTATTATCATCCACCTTGAAAAACGACATACTGAACAGCGCAGATATAAACGTCGCTGGTAGAAACGTCAGTGTTACAAAGGCGATGGTCTTCATCGCTGCGCTGTCTGTTTGTGTCGCTTTGCCGATCTTGACAGCTATCCGAGAATCGTACTGCGCGACGCTGTGGAAGGCGAGTTGGACCTCGTTCAGGAGACGCTCTTTGTTTGCGGATGCGCGATGGCGGAGACTGGAGAGGATGTGGTCATACCACAGTAATCGCTCTCCAACACGTCGATATCGTGCGTAGCGCACTTTCTCTCCTACTCTCATCTCCTCTTGAAAAGACTTATGCTGTGCAATAATAGAAGCCACAGTCTTCTCCGCCACCTCCAGCGTTTCCGAAACGTGAATCGCGTGTCTCGCCGTATCATGCATAAACCGATACCTTGGATTCGGCTTCTCACGACTCTCCTGCGTTTCGATACCGCGGACACGATCGCGGACGGCCCAGACGCTGTTGTCTTGTAGTGTGGATAGTTGCTCTAAAAGATGAATGTAGAACCAGAATGGATCGCTGAGAGTTTCGTTATGCATAGAGGTAGGAAATACATCTCTGAGGCGGTGTTTGCCGGGAACTTCGAAGATGATGAGAATCGTTTTTTGAGATGAGGCGATCCAGCGGGTGAAGATGTTGAATTTATACCATTCGTGGGAGTTGGCGTGTAATTGTTTGGCCATGAATCGCGACCATGTATCTATCACCATTAGCAAAACATTGTAAAGTAGAGTAGAGGGTTACTTACTCAATGACGAGATATCACCATTATCATCGCGAAACGTCTCACTTCCAAAATAGCCGTTTGATCTTCGACTATAACCCGACCACCAAAGCTCTGGCATGAGGAATTCATCTGTAAAGTATTTGCGACAGGATGAGCAGTCGCGGACTTTATCTGCGTCTGCGTAACTAATTTTGTTAGTACGCGTTTAGTTAACGTGAGGTGATGAATGACTTACATGACTGTGACATGAGAATCTGGTCGTATAGTCAATTCGGTTGAACGAGGATTCGTTGGTCCGTTCCATTCATCGTTGTCTACTACTGTTAGCGTCGAAGATTAATGTTTGTGAGGACGGACCTTTATTCCATGCCAAGACGCAAAAGTCACTGCAGTTCTGATGTTTTGCGGTCATTTTGACAGTTTGTTCTAAATGGAAGAATTGGGTGTCCTCAAGACTGGGCGTACTCGAGAATTGGGCGTACTCGGTAGACTCGAAAATCGGGTGTAGCGTCGCTTCTTAATACATTCACCATCAAAAACATCAGATCATATTCTAGGCAGAATATTTCGAGGCGGTGCGAAGTTGTGAAACATTGTTGGTGATGAACGCTGTAGCTGAGCCTCAATTACGTGGGAACCAATCGGTTATCGTGAGGTTGCATGCATGCGCCCGGCTGGAGTGTAAGCGCCTAGATGTGGGTAAGGCGTATCGCTGAGGCATCCATCTGCAGTAAAAATGAGGTGCCATTTGATGGACATATGCAGTAATGGCGCTTTGTATTTTGGTGTTTGTAATTTATTATGCTGTTGCTGCCTCGGGGTGCGTACCCTGGAGTTGAGGAGGAAATATCAGCAAATGACCACCCGCGTCAATCGCTTAATTCACCGCTCATCAATACGCCTCATCCATGCTTCTCCCAAAATATTCCCGTTCATGTCCACTGTAGTAACCTCTCATCCAACCCAACGATCATCTACTGAAGAAAAGACATGCGCTCAAGCGGGAAGCCAACAGGCCTATCGCGCTCAACTGCATAGTCCCTACAACCGCATTAGCAAATACCATCAATACAATATATTATAACATACCAGACAATCCCGAGCAGTTCCATGTCTGTAGCAAACCAATTTTCGGAATCCTTTACAACCTTGCGCTTCTCCTTTTTGGCACCAAAGTCCGCCTGTCTTCGGACTCGTCGTAGGAATCGCAAGTTGGGAATGTCGATCGGCGGTTCAGGGTTGTCTTGCATCTGTAGCTGTGTTAGCTGGGATTGTTGTAGATGGGTAGATTACTTACGATGATGTCTTCGGACGATTGTTCAGCTGGTCCTCGCTTGACTGTCTTGGTATTTGTCCGTGGCGTGCGAATTGAGTCTTGCTTCACTTCGGCTGTCTGTAGCTGTGTTAGGTAGACGTTGCAGTGCTGGAGTAGATGACTTACGACAGTGTCCTTCTAAGATTGCGAAGCTGGCGCTTTCTTGACTGTCGGAGTCTTCGGTACGTGTTTGGATGATCGAGAAGCTGATGTTCTCTTGACACGTTTGGCTTTGTTCGCTGAGATGACAGTTGGCGGTTTCTGGGTGACGAGTTTCGCGGTGGGAGCTATTGTCAGAGCGCTGCAGTGATTCACTAACGCTTCTTCGTAATCCAACATTGTAAGTATACTCGGAGTATAAAATACGGGGATAGTTTCGAGTTCCAGGTTGATAATGTTTGACGATGTGATGTTCACAAAAGGATGTCGGGAGGAATTGTTAAGGAGAGAAACAGATTGGAAATTAGAAGTTCCATGTTCTTGGCTTGTCAATGAAGCTTTGAAGCGGCAGGAGTTATCAACCTGTTGCCTGGATTGCCTCGAGGATGCGCCTGATTCACTGAGACATGGCATTTGGGGAAGAGCATCGGAGTGAGAGAACACAGTAGGAGATGATCAATCCTTCAAGCCATGGTTCTGCTGGATGCGTCTCCATCGTCTTCAACCGTACTCGTAGTCACGAATGTTTCCACTATGGGACGACAAAGCGATCTTTTGCAGGAGACTGTGTTCGTCGCCTTCCATCTTCATTGGGTCAAGCTTCCTGATATTCTGATCTCCGCATTTGTGATCAGCGCTGATACACATGAGCCGCAAGTCTAGACCTGCAAGACCCGAGGAGTCGGTAGTGGAACGGCTATGTACAACGCCGATCATCATGTATCCTATTTCATCAACACCAAGAATACGATGGAAATAGTGTACAAGCAGATATGAATAGCCTCAACTGGAATCGCAATGTTGGCGTCATGATCATGCACCACCACGGTATCAATCGCCATACACTCCGGAGCCGATCTCCGTAGCACAGTATGTCAAGATAATAGATCTCAATAAATTCTTCATCACAACAGTAAACGATCGTCATAAATAAAACAAGCTTTTCATCTCGCCTCCTCTTAAAAAAGAAATAGAGATTTGGAGAGAATGGCATCACTTCATCATCAACGTTTGGTGATCAACCCCGCACGCCACTGCGACTGAAGACAAACGGAGGCACTCCGTCGCGGGAGAGCGACACAGTAAATTGCCTCTATCAGTGGCGATCCTATCAAGATACGCATCCTTTACGATGCCATTCTGAATTCACCATGCCTGTTTACACGTGAACCTTGGACTTGCCTTTCGTGCTTATTACAGTGACACGACCGACAGAACATGATAGTTACGGTGCAATGACAGCTTAAGTTGACAGTTAAGACGGCGTCATTATATGCATGGGATTTGTTAAAGCCTAACTAGCAATGCCTTGATCGACGGTTAACTGGATTATGCACAAAAGTGAATCGGGGTTGTTTCACGTGGCATTGGGTTGGAGTTGGGCGTGACCTCATGGGACATGGGTGGATCATATGCCAGAGAACATGAGTGCGACGTTGATGCATTTGACAGGCAGACAGACATTCACATGAAGGAACAAGAACAAAATATTGTAGTAATGTTAAACTTATGGTATTTCTGCCATTCAGTGTGGGTGCTATATGCCCTCCATCCCATCCACTCTCTCCACATCCACAGGAGAGAACACAAGATGCTTTCACTCTAGGTATCCCGGCGAACTAGCGCCTGCAACGAATCCAACATGGGGTATCCCAAATGCAAGTAACAATAATAATAATGAAAAAACAAACGCCCCGAGTCCATACGATAAAAAGAATAGGTCTAAATGCGCTTCCTGTGGAAATGCTATGCTGATGCTGTCGGGGAGAGCGAAAGAGGTTGTACAGGTTTGATGCGATGGGAGTGTTTGAGTGTTTCTATAGTCGTTTCATGTGGACGTGTCGAGTGGTGGTGATGGCGAGGTATAGTATGCGGTGAGTGTACTAGCCAAGAGTACGCGAGTAGGGTATAGAGTATGCGGTGAGGTGTTGTTCTAAGGGTATCATGATATGTCGTTGACCGCTTCGCGTTTACTTCTTGTGGGACTTGCCAGAGCGCGAGTAGTTTCTTCGCACGCGCTCCCGTCCACGACGCTCCTCCTCATCGCTGCCGCTGTGGCGACGACGATCCTCCTCGTACCAGGCGCTCAGTGCCTTTCCGCCAAAGGTGAGATCTTCATCTTCGATGATGGTGGGCTGGACCCAGGTGTAGGCTGAAGGGTCGACTTCTCGGGCTGTGGGGTCGAGAGCCTGAAGATTGGGGACGTAGTAGTAGTAAGTTTCGGTTGAGTGAGCCATGATGGTTGTGTGTTTTGGTTTGGTCACAGGAAAGCCGGCTGGTAATGGTATTTATTGGTTTGTTTGTTTGTTTGTTGTGGTTCCGATTGGAATGGACACGCCAGGCAGGGCAAGGCAAGTGGGCACTTCACAAAGGGAGGGAATGTGGATATGATTGGTTTGCAATATGAGTCCAGCTCGTGAACAAAGAAATGCAAACGCTTGTTTTTGTTTTGTTGTGGTTGTAAAGAGGAAGAGAGGAAAAAAGCTGGGGAAGGGGATTTCGGGGGGAAGGCTGATGGATATAGATACCGACAGTTTAGTTAAATGGAGCCTCAGGTGAATCAAGGTGGAGTGTGCCAAGGTGTAAGGGGGAGTGGGGAGAGGGGGGGTAGCAAGAAGCACAGGCGTTCACCACCTACTGTGCAGCAGTTGCAC